>JAJEJO010004694.1:41072-142735 GCA_020662805.1 Glaucomys volans | reverse complement strand
GGAGAGAACGTTCTGGTTTTCACCATCAAGTATAAGGTTAGCTATTGTTTTTCAGTAGATTTTCTTTAACAAGTTGAGGTATTTTCCCTCTATTCCTAATTTTCTAAAATTTACTTGGTCATGGCATATAGTACTTTTCAGACACTGATGGATTTCTTTCTAGTTTTCTTGTTCTTTAAAAATTTAATTCCATAAAGGACACTGGACTACAGTTTTCATTGGCTTTGATATCAAGATAGTACTGTCCTTATGAAATGAGTTGGGAAGTATTATCTCCTCTGCTAGTAATTTCTAGAAGGGATTGTATAGCTCTGAAGCTAATTCTTTTTTAAATGTTTGATAGTATTCTCCAGTAAAAACATCTGATCCTGGATATTTCTTTTTTGGGAGTTTTAAAATTTCATCTATTTAATCTTGTAAACTGTTGCTACTTCATGATTTTAAGTGAATTTATCCATTGTCTTGTAAGTTTTCAAATTTGTGAGTGTAAAGTTCATAGTATTCTTTCATTATCTTCGGCATGGTTGTAGGATCTGTAGTGGTATTGATGACTTGTGTTTTCTCTCTTTTTGCTTTTGTTAGTCTTGCTAGAAGTTTATTAATTTCATTGGTTTTTTTGAGTCAATTTTTTGTTTTTGTTTAGAGTTTTCTTATTTTTAATATCATTGATTTCTGTTTTTTATTTCCTTCCTTATATTTGATTTGTTTGTTTATTTTTCTAGATCTTGAAGGAGTAACTGAGGTTATTTATTTGAGTTTTTGATTAGCTTATCTATTTCTAATATAAGTTATAAATAATAAATACAGTTATAAATTGTGCTACAAATCTCCCTTATGGCACTGCTTTAGCTGCATCAAACAAATGTATTTTAATTTTTATTTTGCTTTAGTATTTTTAGATTGCCTTTTTTACTTCCTCTTTTACCCATGAGTTGCTTAAAAGTATGTGTAGCAAAAGAAACAGTCAACAATAGGGAGAGATCCTACATAGTGGGAGAAATTCTTTGCCACACACACTTCAGATAGAGCACTCATCTCCAGAATCTATAAAGAACTCAAAAAACTTTACACCAAGAATTCAAATAACCCAATCAATAAATGGGCTAAGGAAATGAGCAGATACTTCACAGAAGAAGATCTACAAGCAATCAACAAATATATGAAGAAGTGTTCAATCTCTCTAGTATTAAGAGAAATGCAAATCAAAACTACCCTAAGATTTCATCTCACCCCAATTAGAATGTCTATTATCAAAAATACAACACAATAGGTATTGGTGAGGATGTGGGGAAAAAGATACAGTCATACATTGCTGGTGGGGTTGCAAATTGGTGCAGCCACTCTGGAAAGCGGTGTGGAGATTCCTTAGAAAACTTGGAATGGACCCACCATTCGACCCAGGAATCCCACTCCTTGGCCTGTACCCAAAGGACTTAAAATGAGCATACTACAGTGATGCAGCTACATCATTGTTTATAGCAGCTCAATTCACAATAGCTAGATTGTGGAATCAACCTGATGCCCTTCAATAGATGAATGGTTAGAGAAACCGTGGCATATATACACAATGGAATATTATTTGGCCATAAAGAAGAATAAAATTATGACATTTGCAGGTAACTGGATGGAGTTGGAGAATATTATACTAAGTGAAATAAGCCAGTCCCCCAAAACCAAAGACTGAATGGTTTCTCTGATAAGTGGATGATGATACATAATGTGGGGGGTGGGGAGAAGGTAAGGGAAGAATGGAGGAAGGATGGAAATAAGGTGTGTGGAGGGGGAAAGTGGAAGGAAAGATAATAGAATGAGACAAGCATGGTTACCCTATGTATGTGTATGATTATGCAAATGCTGTGACTCTACTTCATGTACTACCAGAGAAACGACATGTACCCCATTTGTGTACAATGAATCAAAATAAAAAATGTAAATACTGAGAAAAATAAGTTGTATAATTTCCACACATATGAAGATTTTCTTATTATTTTTTCTAGTTTGATTCCATTATAGTCAAAGAACACTATATGATTTCGATTCTTTTAAATTTCTTGAGATTTGTTTTATGAACTGGGATATTGTCTGTCTTGGTGAAGCAGTCCATGGCTGCTTAAAATATATGCATTCTGCTATTTTTGGGTACAGTATTCTACATTTGTCTGTTAGAGTTTGTTGGTTGATTGTGTTGTTCAAAATTCTTATATATACTTTTTGATTTTCTGCCTAACATTTATATCATTTGGTGCAAGGGGATTATTGAAACTTCTAACTGTAATTGTAGCTCTTTCTCCTTTCCCTTTTTTCTCAATCAGTTGTTTGCATCATGTACTTTGAGACTCTATTGTGTGGTGCACACTCATTTAAGGTCAGTATGTCTTCCTGGTGGTTTGGTCCTTTTGCTATTATTTAATTTCCCTCTTTGTCTCTAGGGATTCTTTTTCTTTGACATCTACTTTATATGTTACAAATACAGTCACTCCTCTTTTTAAAAATTAATGTTTGCATGTTATAGCTGAAGAAGACAATAAGACCCTCATTTGAGGGTTACCCTCCTTATACACAGAGGAAAGGAAATTCCTATTTCTGAAGACACAGGAACACAGAGAAGAAATCTGAATGAAAGCAGTTCACACCTATTTATTACCATACATCATGCCCCCTTAATCCAATCACTCTTTTCTTTTTTTTATTTTTGAATTTGTTCTTTTCAGTTATATATGACAGTAGAATGTATTTGGATATATCATACATACATGGACTATAACTTCCCATTCTTTCACTGGTTGTGTATTCAAATATGAACATAGAAAAGTTATGTCTGATTCTTTCTACTGTCTTTCCCATTCCCATCCTCTGCCCTTCCCTTACCTGCCTTTCTCATTCAATCCAGTGAACCTCCACTCCTCTCTCCCCCTCTCCCTGCCTATTGTGAGTCAGCATCTGAATATTAGAGAGAACATTCAACCTTTGTTTTTTTGGGATTGGCTTATTTCACTTAGCATGATAGTCTCCAGTTCCATCCATTTACTGGCAAATGCCATAATTTCATTCTTCTTATGACTAAGAAGAATGTGCCACATTTTCTTTATTCATTCATCTGTTGAAGGACACCTAGGTTGGTTCTGTAGCTTAGCTATTGTGAATTGAGCTGCTATAAACATTGATGTGGCTGCGTCACTGTAGTATGCTGATTTTGTGTCCCTTGGGTATCCCCCGAGGAGTGGGATAGCTGGGTCAAATGGTTCCATTCCAAATTTTCTGAGGAATCTCCATCCTGCTTTCCATAGTGGTTGTACCAATTTGCAGTCCCACCAGCAATGAATGCATGACTGTGCCTTTTCCCCTACATCCTTGCCAACATTTATTATTCCTTGTATTCTTGATAATTGCCATTTTGACTGTAGTGAGATGAAATCTCAGTGTAGTTTTAATTTGCATTTCTTTAATTGCTAGATATGTTGAACATTTTTTCATATATTTGTTGACTATTCATACTTCCGTGAAGTGTCTGTTCAGTTCCTTTGCCTAGTCCAATCATACTTTTCCATGACTTCACTTCTTCATCAAAACTAGCATAAAAGGTCACAGGGTTTCCCTGTTTCTCTGAATCTTCATTTCCTTATGAAGACTTCTGTGTACGCAGAACTTGCATGTGACTCTTTTGCATGTGTTTGTCTTTTGTTAGAGGCTCCTCAACCATGAACCTATGATGAGTTAGGAGAAGATATTTTCCCCTCCCTTTAGCCTCATTTCTTCATCTGTAAAGTGGAAAGAGAGGTCTGAGGTTGAACAAGGTGACCTTGAAGACCCTCCCCCCAGTGAAGATGTTCTGTGAGTCACACCTCCTCTGTGCTTCTCTAGTGGATGATGCTGGGTTATGTCTCTGCCTAAGGACGATCTCTTTAGGTGTGCAAGTCAGGGAGTAGGAGTGAGGGGCAGGGCATAAAACAGAGCAGGAAGAAGGACTCAAGAGGGTCTCATGAGCTGCAACTCCTACGTGCAACTGCTTTCTTGATTGAGTTTAGAGCCCCTGAGAAACTCCACCCTGGGCATCAGGTCTGTTCTGCATGGAGAAGGATGGAACACTTGCTCACTTGTTCCACAGTGCCACTGGGTAAAATTTTGTCTTGTGAGGCATTAGCCCTCTGCTTTTTGTAATTGTAAACATATGTGTAGATACTTTGGGGCTTCCCAGGAATGTCAACAGAGAAGCTCGGATGGCAGGGGGAGGCAGCAGCAAGAGGTCAGGTGCTCATTTCCATCTATGCAACATTGGTCAAGGGCACAAAAGTAGAGCAGAACTGAGGTAAGAGGGCGAGGTTGAGAAAGTGCCTTCAGCTGTCTCTCTTTTCTGCCAGTGGAGAGGATTGCTCCCTTCATCTGCTCACTTGACCATTGCAAACCATCAGGTCATATAAAATGACTCCCTTATTATTGGTCAGCTTCATTTACATCCAGGCATATGTGGCCGTTTTGTTTCTGAAGGTGATCCATGGAGCAACTGGCTGCCAGCTCAGACTGAAGAAGGCAGAGAATCCAGAACTCTGCAACACAAGAGGCAGCAGTGTCTCCCATGCATTTCTGGCTGAAGACTCCATTTCTGGAGCATCCTGGCAGCTGCCAGGTGGTCCTGGTGTCCATCAGCTGCTCCCCTCTACTTAGAACTTCCCAGAGCATGATCCCAGTCTGCCTTAGCTCTCGGCTGCCCCCTCTATAGGCATGGTAGTGCTTCCCAACAACTTGCTTAATGAATTACCTGTGTATTATGGGATACACATACAATATTTCAGTGTCTGAAATATTGCTGCCAGTGCACATTTTTGCAATCCCCATTAGTCTCTCGTTGTGAGGTGATTGCTGAGATGAAGAACAGCCCAAGCAGTCTTCTGAGAGCAATCCTAGAGTCAGAGGGAAGACATTTGCCTGGTAACAGTTCCAATCTGTAGCAAGTCAAGAAAAACCTTTCTTTTCTTTCTTCTTTTTTTCTTTTTACTTGGCTTTCTCTCTTTTTTCTTCTGGCAAGTGGCAGTGATTCAGGCAATGTTTCCAATTAGGACATATGGCAGAACTAACGAATCCCTTCCACCATACATTGTCGGCCAAATTTAGTGGAGAGGATGTGAAATTTTCTTTGATGACAATAATGCCAGCAGCTGTCATCTCCTAAGCACCTACTAGGTGTCAGATCGTGGCCTGTGCTATCTCGTCCCATTCTCACGATGACGCCAAGGGTAGGCGTCATTGCCTGATGCCACTGGTTCTGGATGGTGGTTTGGGAATTTCTTCATTTGAGTAGGAGGTGGAAACGGGTTTTCTGGGCTGGACTGAACTCCTGCTCCAGGCAGTAAACAGGTGGGTCTGCCTGAGAGGGGCTGTGGAGAGGCCAGATGGGAGGCCCTGCACCCGCCTCTGCTGGCACTCGGGGCCTTGTTGGGCACTGGAGACAGTCACCTTTCTGGAGACAGAACCTTTACCTCAGGCTGTCTAGTTTGTGAAATGAGTCTGTGTTGTGAGCCCCCTTGGTCAAGTCCCTAGGACTCAGTGAAACATCCCAGGAGCCCCTGAGGAGGAGAGGTGAAGGATGGGCAGTGGTTTTGGATGAGTGTCTCCCTGTCCCTGCCTGAGGAGGTCTGAGCCAAGTGGTCTGGGCTGCCCAGCATGTGGGCTGGGACACGCCCTCCTCCTTCTGAGCCTCTGACTCCCCAGTAGAATCATCTCCTGCTGCATTGGTGGAGGTACCTGAGAGCTGCTGTTTAATGATGTGGAACTCACCAGCTTTAGGCATTTGGGGCTCCGGATATGTGGGCACCTGAGGGCAGGCCCAGCACTGAGGCCAGCCTCACATAAATTCCTGGGCCTTCCAGTTTCTCATGAGAAGTCAGAAACCTACATTTCATGTGGGTTTTCCTCAGTTTTAAATGTTGATAACTAATTAACAAGTAAACACATCCCACCATATGGCTAAACAAGACCTCTCTACTAGCTGGATGTCCTGTGGTATCTGTTTCTGCCTCCAACTTGGAGGCTCCTTTCAGTGCGTGGATTATGCACCAACTCCCTAGCAGCCCCACCTGCCTCTCATGGGCTCTGTCTCCTTCCTGCTTCATTCTTCCCAGCATCTAGCACAGGTCTGGCCCAAAGTAGGTTTTCACTTAACAGTTTGTAAAAGATAATTCCTCTTTTGTACATTCTCCACGGCTGTCCAGTGGGTGTCAAAGTCTTTTCTTGCACTCTCGTCTTGTGTGTATATGTGTGAGTGCATGAATGCATGTGTGAGTGAGTGATTGGCATGAGTTTGACTGTGAGAGGGATTCCATGTGTGTATAGGCGTGAGATTGTGTAGGGGTGTGTGTGTGTGTAGGATTCTGTGTGTGTATTTGAGTGCAAATGTGTAGATGTATGTTGCCTGATTCATGTTTTGCAGAAACACTGCTTCGAGAACAACCTAAATTAATTTGAGGTACTAAGCCATCACCTACAGAACAGATAAGATAATACACACCCCAGTTAAATAAAAGGGGGTAAATAACTGTAAAGTTACCAACATTAAAGTTAAGCCCAGTACTCTTACTTTATGACTGGGGAGGCTGGCTTGCTGGATATTTAAGATCAGGCATAGAGATGGAGATTAAAACCAAGGGGCCAAGAAAACCAGTATTTGGTTCTTGCCCTGAGAATCAACCTGAATCCAGGGAAAAAGAGAGCTTCTCTAAGGAGCTTTGCAACTCTGGGCCACACGACTTCCTGATCAGGGAGATTGATGAGCCCACTAGAGGCTGAAAAGCCAATCAGTGCACCTGCTACAGAGGAGGGTCATTGGAAAAGGGAGAGACATCCCTGATGCTTCCAAGGGAAGCCACCTCATCCAGGAGACCCTACCTAGTGAATGGCAGGCACTAAAGGAGCTAAGAAGCTGCTCTCAAGTGCCCCACAAGTGACCCCTGCGGGAACTCGGCTGACTCTAAAGAGACAGGAACAGGTCAATTTGACCAGCTTGATCTTGAACAACTAGCAAAACAATTAAAACTAAAACATAGCCATTCTTGGGCATTTAAAAAAAGAAATAATAGTTAAATGTAACTTAAGATGTACACTTGTGTTAGCCCCTAGAATAAGTAAAGTCTGGGGGCTACAAAAGAGAGATTCTTAGGCAGATGTGCCTGATAACTATCAAGAGAAACTGTCAAAGTCAGAAATTTTAGTCAGTTTAAGGCCTACAGATCTTCCTAAGCTACACAGGTAGGCTTGATCTATGTTAGCTAGTATGATTATTTAGCCCTAAGTAACAGAAATATAGAGATCTCTACTAAACACAGGTTATACCAATAAAAGGATGTTTTACGAAAATCAGATGACATTAAATAGCTTAACTATATTTTCTGGGGACATCAATGACATTAAAAATTAAATGTTGTGTTTACATTCCTGATAACTCTACCAATGTTAAAGTTCCCAAATAAAGGCTTTGACCACTCCAGTCTTTGATAGGCCTTATTATGGGAACAACTTCTCAGTTCTTCCACCTGGTGAGAGATTGACTTCTGTCATCTTCATGATATTCACTGATGTGTTCCAGATGCTGCAACATTTATTCTATATTAATCTCATTTTGGTACTCGTGTCTTTTTGTTTCTCTCTCATAGAAGCACCCATTCCCAGAGATGTGAGTGTGTGTGAGACAGCATGTATGTAGGAGGAACTGTGAGCATGAGAGTGTGTGTGAGGGACAGCACATGTACCCCTGTGGGTGTCATGTCCAACCTCCTGCAGAGTCTGGAGTTTCTCTGCAATCTGAGCCTCTTTGCTGCAGAGGGCACGACGTGGCAAGAACCACCAGTGCAGGGTGGTGACTACCTTCACTCCTCTCTAAAATGTTTCCCGTTAACGAAGGGGACTGAGACCTTTCCCATCTCTGGGGTAGGCAGGGCCTGAGGTCTCAGCATCTCTATCTGGGTTCCCTGACTCTGGGGCCCTGAGCTGCCTTGTCAGTTGCCTGACTGCCCAGCCGAATCAGCCATAAAGAGGCTACCAGGAGTGGGGCGGGGACCCCACCATTCCCACAATATGACTGCATGACAGTGAGGACTTTGTGGACCCCTCCAGGCAGCTGTGCCACCAGCTGAGCACCACGGAGTGTCCCCAGTCAACCTCACAGGGAGCAGTATCACCAGCCAAGTCCTGCCCCAATCCTGACCCCCAGACAGTGAGATAGAGTCAGATGGTGGTGTTTTAAGCCACTAGATCTTGGGATGGTTTGTAAAACAGACATAGATAAGCAGAACAGTCAATTCCTTTAATATTTCCCAAATGATACTGTGTCATATTTGGTAAAAGGTTTCTCTCAGGCTGCTTCAAATTAGAAAGAACTATGTCAGCAAACTGTGACAAAAAAAAAAAAAAATAAATAAATAAAAAATAGCAGCCTGAATCCCAGTGAGACGCAGGGCTAGCTCATTCATTTGGATCCAATTCTAATGATGATGACTTATTCTTCCTCTGTTAGCAGCATCACTGGTAACTAAAGTTAGCCTTGGCTCAAAAATCAATGTGTTATTTTAGAGCCCAAAGCAGGCAGTGAGTGAACTGTGGGGAGATTGACGACAGCTCTGTGGAGCTCTGACTGGGCACAGAGCCTCCTTCTCCCTGTTGTTGGCTCCTGGGTGGCTGCAAGGAGCAGCCAGTGACTACCCTGGTGGCCAGTGGCCCATGTGGATGCACAACAGCCTCCAGCATGTTTTCTGCCAACCCTGGCTGACCTCTGCCTGGATGTAGTGAGGTGACACAAGTTCCACCCATACGTGGTGCTGTGGGCTGGGCTGTGTTCCACCCATACTCATGCTGAAGTCCTAACCCCCACAATCTTGGAACGTGACTTTATTTAGACATTGGGTCCTTGCAGAAGTAATCAAGTTAAAATGAGGTCATTGGCAGAGGACCCTAATCCTATATGACTAGAGTCTCTAAGAAGAGGCAATTAGGACATGGACACACATGGAAGATGACATCAAGACAGGGAGAAGATGGCCATCTATAAGCCAAAGGGATCAATAAGCCAGGCCCTCCATAAGCTGGGGATAGGTCCTTACTTCACAGCCCTCAGATGGAACTAACTCAGTTGGCACGATGGTCTTATAAGGCGGGATCCTAACACCACTGCCAAGCTAGACCCTGCTCCTTCCCAACCATGGCCACATTCCACTCCATCCAATGGCTCTTTTCTTCCTTGTGGTATTTCTGCTCTTTGTGGCCTCATTAATGTGGCAGGGGGGGGGTCCCACAATGAAGTCGTGCTCCAACCAGCTCTTTGGTACCCCCAATTCTCTGTGTTATGGAGGAGAAATCCCCCAGTGGGACAGCTCCTTATATTCTAAATCAAAGCTCCATCAGCTACTGTGGCAGCCCACCTGACCACCTACATTTGGACCTATTCCTCATCATGTCGACTGGACTCCTGGGGTATAGCTGCCCCATTCTGGGGAGCCATAAGCCAAGATGAAGGCAGGGCAGAAGTCCCCAGTGGAGCAAGCTCATGGAGTGGGTTTCCAGCAGACCTTCAGAGACCAGTAACAGTGAATAGAGGACAAAGGCTGTGGGAAAGTGAGAATGTGCAGAAGAAGGGAGTGCCCGCTGAGGATGATGAAATCCCAGGGGTGCCAGGAAGAGGGCGACTGAGGACAAAGGAGGGAGTGGCCAGGATACCTCAGGCTGCCACTCTGCCTCAGCCCTGGTATTTGTCCATGATTGCCACCCACCGGCTTCTAGGAAACAGTCTCTGAGAGTTTACTGGGCAGCAGAATGATTTCTAGGGAATGACCTTGGCACCGAGCCAGACCAGGCAGGAAGATGGGATGCTAAAGGAAGGTTAATGACAGGCTCAGCTCATCTCCAGGGAGGACTGGGCTCGAGTGGACTTTGGGGGGTGGACCCTGGCAAGCCCAGATGGCCTGGCTTTGTACTTCCTCCTCAAGAAGTCCATGGGTGTGGGCTGCATGAGAAAGGGGTGGCCTTCGTCTGGTGGAGCTCTATAACTGAGATAGGCCCTGGGGTGGCTGGCAGCCTTCCCAGCAGCCTGAGGACCTCTAGGCTTTCCTGCTTTCCTCTCCTGCTCTTTCAGGCTCCTCCCCACTGTACTCCAGCCTTCAATTCTCAGCATTCAGGGAATCCAGGGGACATCTGTCAGTTGCTGGCACGTGGGCCCCACCAGTTCTTGTCAGGCATCTGTTGCCTTTGTTTTTCTTTCTCCCTTTGGGCTCAGGCCCTCTCTGGAGATGCCCTGGGTGGCCAAGTCCTCTGAGACTGGTTTCTGGGGTTTCTGAGTCCTGCATCTTGTCTACCCCTGCCCTGTCCCCCTTAGGCACAGCCTTTCAAGCTGGGCACTATCTTGATGGGCAGTTATGTGTACACCCAGCCCTTGGTGCTGACCCTTGAGCCCTGGCTTCTGCCTGGTACTCGTGTCATGATTATGATGCTCACAGGTGCCCTTCCTGAAGTACTCACTGCCCTGTGTTGCTGTGGTCAGGGCTTCTCCAGGTTGGGCCAGTTAGTTTCCAGAGTGGAGACAGGCAACTGGGAGGCCACTCCAAGTGCTGCTGGGAAAAATGGTCAGGGGGCCACTGCATGGCTGCAGGGAGCTATCAGAGAGGAGCAGAGGTAGGGATTGACCAGACGTGGGAACCCTAACTCCTGGGGCCTAGAGAGCAACCTTGCCCTTAGCCATATGCTGATGTCACCCGAAGCAGCTGCTCTTGCCTCTGCATCCAGGAAGGGCTGCCCCCAGAACAGAGAAGATTGCTCTAGGACCAAAGAGCAGGGATTGGTCCATCCTGGTCAGAGGCCTGGAAGGTCCTAGGGGGCCATCCTGAGGATGTCTCTGCTGCCTTGGAGTGTTCCCAGTCCTGTGAAGAGGTCACGTCAGCTATCACAGGGGTGGGCATGGAGGGCCCCACCAGCCAGGGACCTGCTCTTCCTCATTCCCCTCCTTGTGCTCTCCTCAACCTCTGTAGCTTTCTCTCTCTCTCTCTCTCTCTCTCTCTCTCTCTCTCTTGTTATCATATCATGGATTTTTTTTGCTCCTCTTGTTTGCTCTGCTGTGCTAGGTACACAGTCTAGAGGGGTCTTCCCTGTAACTTGGTACTGCAGGTGGGTCCTGCTTGGGGGCGTTTGACAACTGCCTGGACGGAAAAATCAGTGCTCACTCAGGTCTCACACAGCAGGAGTGAGGGGGCCCAAGGGGCATGATAGCAGGGCCAGGACCTACCGGGGCAATTTCCTCCAGGAAGCAAGGAAGAGCCTGAAGGAGGCAATTCCTGGATCTCCTCTGGAGGCCAGGGTGAGTAGAGACCTTGTGCAGGGAGTCCAGATATGCCAATCTGCCCCCAGCATACTTGGATATGCAAAAGTGATTCCTATCCAGAGAGATCTTGGCTTTAATTATGTGGCCCCCAAACTGGAAATTACTTAATGTTCACATAAGGGTGATGGTTATCTGAACTGTAGCGGACATTAAGGTTTGATAAACACATGAATTAACATGAGAAAATACCAGGGAAACTCAATACAAAAAATAGCCTAAGAAATTATATCATATCATATCATATATCATATCATATTCTTGCAATTTTACTTTATAAACAAACAGGTTAGGCCTAGAAGAAAAGGCTGGGAGGAAGTATATCAATATGGGAACAGTGATTTTATTTTTCTTCTTACATTCTTTTTGTATTTTCATAAATTCCCTATTACAGATGAAAGTTAGTTAAAAAAAATAGAGAAAATGGAAAGCTATTATTGTATTGGTATGAGGGAGGTGACAACATATTCATTTGTCCCATTTCACAAACCTCCCAGAGCATGCCCAGGCTCAGCCTGTGCTGGACTCACAGGTTGAAAGGGGAGGTATCAGTCCTTGCCCTGGGGATGTGATGGAGCCATTAAAAGTTTTACAAAACACATGAATTAACAGGGTAAAATCCTCGCAACATAACCTTAAGGCTAGTTGGCTCTTCATATCTGTGGATTCCACATCCCCAGATCAGCCAACTTCAGATAGAAAGTACTTAGGAAAAAAACAAGTCTCTGCTGAGCATGTAGAGAATTCTGCCCCCCATTAGACTCTAAATAGCACAGTGTAACTGTTTACATAGTATTTATATAGTATCAGGTGTTATAAGTAATCTAAAGATGATTTAAATCCTACAGGAGGATATACTTTTGTTATATGCAAACAAGGCATCCTGTTATAGAAGGGACTTGTGCATCCAGGATCTGACATTCACAGCCACCTTTCTGTGCAGTTCTCCCCTGTGGACACCAAGGGAGGACTGTTCAAAATGTAGACTGCAAAAGCGAACCTCATTCTTGCAATTTTGCTTTGTGAAAGGCAGGAGATTTGCCTTAGGGGGTGTGAAGGCAGGGAGTGGGCCTGGCGGTGCAGAGGAGGAAGTCCAGAAGGACTTAGATATGGAAGCACATCTAAGATCTGGAAATGGAGAGGAGCATTTTATGTGACTGCTGGGAGGTAAGTGGAGGCACTAGAAGACCTTCCTGAGCACCCTGCCTGGCTCCTGAGGAAGTGTGTGCAGGGAGCTGCAGGTCCCTAGGCACTCTCTTCTCTTCTGGGCCAGCAAGGGGCAAGTCAAGACTTCCGCAGACCCTAAGAATTGGAGTAGTAAGCATGGATGCCAAAGACCTCCACCTGACACCCTCCTGCAGATACTGCCTGGTGATGCAGCTCTTGGTGTGGGTTCCATTCACATCTGTGCCCAAGGCCTGGTGCTGGAGAGTCCATGCAAACACAGGTGGTGGAGGGCCAAAAGTGCAGGGTTGGGTCCCAACTCCAGTGCAGGGGCTGATATGGTTCATGCCCAACCCGAGTTCATTAAATGAGACAAGAGTGACTGAACAGATGGCATCTGACAGCCCTGGGCAGACACTTGTTTACGAGTGAGGCTGGCATTGTTGAATGATGCAGAGGTAGTCTTTGAAACTATGCAGACTTCTCTCCAGGAAGGGCTCCCTCGCGCTGCCCCCAGGAGCACTGGTGCCTTAGGTCCCAGCATATGAGAATGGAGCCACAGACCAGCAGTGACACAAGTTTTAATTCCCTCTTGCTCACACACCAGTTCCATCCCTCTGTCCCTCCACCTGTCGCACGACTACATTTCTGGGAATCCTGGGCCTCCCAAGTGCTGCCAACATGCTCTCTCCATGAAGCTGCCCTGTGCACACTGCCCTTGTGAGGCAGCTCGGATGCAGGGCATTCATGGGAATCACTGTGTCCAGGCTGCCAGTTCCCAGATAGCACTGTCTGTGCAGCCTCTCCCCCTAGGCCCTCCAGCCCTCAGAGATCTGATGGGTTTGTTTGGGTTTCTTCTTCCTCTCAGTGAGGGCTGAGAGCCAGTGCAAGTTCCCTGCAGCATCCGTCTGCTTCCTTCATTATTATCACCAGGTAGCCCCTGCATGTGGGACTGGTTTGGGTGGAGGTGGGTGGCGTCCAGTGGACTGTGTGCTGTTGTTGCTAGTTTTCCATTTTATGGGCAAGTGGAAGGTGGAATGTTCTGGTTTCTTTGAGGTTGGGTGGAAAAACTGGAAATTATTTTTTCTTAATTAATTGTGTGTGTGTGGTGGGGGGGTAGTATTGGGGATTGAACCCAGGAGTGTTCTCACCACTGAGAAACATTCCCAGCCCTTTTCATTTTTTATTTTGAGGTAGATTCTAGCTCAGTTGCTGAGGCTGGTCTCAAACTTGTCATCCTCTTGCCTAAACCTCCTGAGTCACTGGTATTACAGGCATGCACCTGGCTGGGCTTAATTGTTAGGGGAAGTGATGAGTTGAGGGTGACTTCCCAGGCTAAGCATTTAATGAGGCTCTACAGAGTTCTTTCTTCCTCTCCTAGTGATCAGCACAATTACAGGGGATGATTCCCAAACTCCAGCCTGGGCCTGGGAGTGAGCAAAGCCCTGTACTTTCTCTGATTGGCAGTGTGAGCTTTGTGCATCTCTGGTCGACGAGTTGCTGAGCTGCTCATTGTCAGCTGTTGAAGGGCAGGCATGCAGACCCTGATGAATACAGGTCCTGAAGAAACTATAGCTTTCCCAGAAAGGAGAACTGATTTCAACAGAAGGTGTCCTAGAGATTCATAGAGTTCAGCTGTTACACTTTACCGAAGGGTAGATTGAGGCCTAAAGGGGAAAGGATAGAGTCTCAGGATGCACAAACATTTGAGACTCATGTCTCTGCATGTGGTGTTGGCTTCTTTTTTGCAGAATCATATTGATGCAGATGCTTCCAAAGCAGAAGAGAAAAATGAATGGCCTGAATTTAGGGTGAGGAGGCTAATCAAGTAAAGAGAATTCTAATTGAACATTGTGTGTGTGTGTGTGTGTGTGTGTATGTGTGTTACTGGGGATTTAACCTAGGGCTGCTCTACCACTGCATCACACACCAGCCCTTTAAAAATGTGTTGAGACAGGATCTCACGAACCAACCTTAAACTTGAAATCCTCCTGCCTCAGCTTCCCCAGTGGCTGGGATTATAGGTGTGTGCCACCACACTAGGGTGAACACTTATTTTTTAACATGAGCTGTAGGCCAACAGGACTATCCTGCTGCTGTCATTGAAGACATGGGCATCCCTGTAAGGGTGTGGTGAGGCCAACGATGCCTTTGATAGAGGTGTGGTCCTCTCTGAGAACATGAACAGGCCTGAGCTTGGTGGAGACCAGGTGGAGCAGTGGGGACAGGAGCTGTGGTGAGCTGCTCATTTATAGTGGGGTGCTAGCAAGGTTCTTCCTGGACAGTCTTGTGTTGTACCCAGAAAGTTGTGCCACTTGTGTTTTAAAGGTGAAGGCATGTGCTGGGTGTGGTGGTGTACAGATGTAATCCCAGCTGCTTGGGTGGTAGAAGCAGGAGGATCTAAAGTTTGAGGCCAGCCTGGACAACGAAGACCCTGTCTCAAAACTTTAAAATAAAAATTTAAAAGGGCTGGGGATATAACTCAGTGGTAGAGCACCCCTGGATTCAATCTTTATAGTATGGGTGGAAGGGCGAAGGAGGTAGAAGGCACAGAGGTTTGCCAATGTTAAGTCACTTGTCTAGGGTCACATAGCTAGTGGGTGACAGAGCTAGGCTTTAAACACATAAGGTGTAGCTCTGGGACCCACACTGGTCCAGAGAACTGCAACAGACAGCCCCACTGATCATCCAGATTTTGCCACATGTCAGCTGAGTGTCCCAGAGTGTTGCTTTGCTTCTGATGCTCAGTTTCCTCACCTGTCAGGTGAAGATCTAGGGCAGATCCTGGAAGTGATGTCCTGGTGGCCCTGTGAGGTTTGCAAACAACATGCGTGAATGTAGGCCAGCACCCAGCACTGAGCAGGCAGTGTGCATTTACAGAGTCCTTGCAGGGGATTCAATTCTTCTACCTCAGGACCAGCATGGGTGCCTAAGTCTTCAGCTAGCGCTTTCCCCGGAAGAGAAGCCCCATTTCCCTGAGGCTTTGGCAATGATTCCGAGAAAGGGCTGGCCCCTGCTGGGAAGGAAGGAGTAGAAAGGAGAGAGGGTGGCTGCTGAAGCAGCTGGGGCCTGAGCTGAGAGGTCAGGTGAGGGGAGCAGATGATGCCGGGAAGAGCATATTGATTTCTTCCTTGTAAAAATGGACTCAAGTGGAATCATTCATAATGTGCTCTCCCCACCACTGACAATACCCATTCCCATCACTGTCAGGGAAATGGATTTGCAGCACTCTCGGAAAAAGCAAACACTTTGCTGGAGATGTGCAAACGGAGCTTGGTTCTGTCCCTAGACACTTTCTGGAGGGCTTTCTGGTGGCTTTCTGGAGACAGGGTGGTAGGATGTACCAGCTGGGGGTTGTTTCTGGAACAAGGTTTGCATGGAGCATTGTGGCTATAACAAATGCCACCCCATAGTGGGCAGGATGTTGAAGGGGTTACTCTAAGGGAACTGTGAGGGAGGCCCTGGGGAGGTAGCATTTAGCTGAATCTCAGGATCAGAGAGTGGCCATGAAGAACCTTCTAGGCACATGAACATCATATGCAGCATCTGGGCAAATAGCTCCTTGTAGGCACCTAGTGGGAGCTGGGTGTGCCTGCACCCACAGGGTGAGGACAGGGTATGAGGAGGATGGAATGAGTGATGGATTAGAGCAGACCCGAGAGTCCCAATGTCTTTCCTACTGCCACCCTGCAGGGGAGGCCAGCCCAGGTATGAACCAGAACACCTTTGGATACAAGATGGGGATAGATGTAGCCACTGGTGGTCAATCTAGATGCCAACACTGGCCTGGAGCTGGGCAAAGGGACACTGATTGGAATCACTTTTTTTTCTTTTTGGCACCTGGCATTGAACCCAGAGGTGCTTTATCACTGAGCCACATCCTCAGCCCTTTTTATTGTTTTATTTTGAGACAGAGTCTTGTTAAGTTGTCCAGGGCCTTGCTAAATTGCTGAGACTGTCTTCAAACTTGTGATCCTCCTGCCTCAGCCTCCTGAGTTGCTGGGATTATAGGTGTGTGCCAACACACCCAGCTGGGATCCCCTTTGGACTTCCCTTAGGCTTTTCCATGGATACTATGGCTCCTGTGAACAGTTCAGCCAACTCTAAAGCCCTGGGATCAATCCCCTATCCAAGAAGACTGCTTCCCCTGCCAGCAGGTGTCAGGAGGCTGTTATCCTAAGCATGCAACTTGGTGTCACTCATTCATTCATCCCTCTGGAGGAACACTGATACCAAGGCTTTCTGGGAGAGTTCATGGTGAGGAGATGTCAGCTTTCTGTCACTGTGACAAGTACTGGAGATAAACAACTTACAAGGATGAAGGGTTTATTTTGGCTCATGGCTTTAGAGCTTCTAGTCCATGGTTCTCAGCCCTATTGCTTGGGGCCTGTGATGGCACAGTGCATCATGGCAGAGGCATGTGGCAAATGAGGACCGTTCACCCCATGGTGGCCAGGAAGCAAAGAAAGCGAGAGGGGTGGAGGCTGGAGTCCCAATATCCCCTTCAAAAGCACGCTTCCAGTGACCTAACTTCCCTCCAGCAGGCGCCGCCTCGTAATGGTTCAACCACCTCCCAGTCACGCCATGGACTGGTGTCCAAGCCTTCAACACCTTGGCCTTTGGGGAGCATTTCATATCCTAACTGTAGCACGTGGTCTCACAGCACTCAGGTGGGGCTCATGTGGACAGACACAAGCTTTGGAACCAGGCAGACATGTACCTACACACTCCAGTGTGTGACTTTTAGAAAACCATCTAAGATCTCTGAGTCTCAATTTTCTCAACAGCACAATGGGGCTATCTCTTCCCAGGTTGTTGTGGGGCTCCAGGGATGTGGTAACTAAAGAGAACCTGGAAGTACTCGGCTCCCACCTGGGCACTGAGAGTTCAACCAAGGTGTCCCCCATTGACCTGGACACATCAGGCAGGTTGTGCCTCAGAGCCTTGCCCCCTGTTGTCACCTCCTTGGAATGGCCTTCATGGTTTCTCCAGCCTTGCCTCACCAAGGCACACACTGACACGTGAGGGAGATTTCTTTATTTTTCTTTCCCTTGCTAGAGGAGAACTTTGGGAGGGCTGGGGTTTCCACTGGCTTTGCTCCTGAGTCTCCTCCCTGTCTAGAATGGTGCCTGGAGTGCAGCGGGATGGAGAGGAGTGCTGCTGAGTGGCTGGACTAACAGTTGGACCTTGCAGCTGTCCTGCTTGTTATCCCCATAGCCAGAGAAAGGATGGCAAGACTCTTAGTGAGTGGGTCTGTGAGCCCTTCTGAGCCCTAAGGGAGTAGGAAAGGAGAGGCTGGGCTTAGGAATGAGACAGAGTTGTTCTGAACCTCTGTAGGCAGTGGGTGGAAGGTTCTGTCCTGTTTTCAAGGAGCTCCTGTTCTGGAGGGAACCACAGCCCTTACGATGAGAAGTTTAGAGCCACCCAGGGTGACTCCAGAGCCAGGCCCAGACAGCAACCTCTCATGTAGGGGATGCCTCGAGGGCACCTCTCACGGGTGCCTGGTGGTAGCCAGGTGGCTCTGTGGGGAGGGGTCTCCCTGAACCTTCTCTGATCATGTGGGTAGATATTCACAGGCCCAGTGCTGTGCACGTCAGCGAGACCTGGATTCCTTCCCAGCCTTGAAATTTGGGCACATCACCCTCCAGGAGCCCAGGAGCTATTTTCCCTGGTCATGACAGGCATCCATCTTTTTCAGAAAGACCTGAAGCAACCTAAGATGAGCTCAGGCTGACAGGATTTGGCCTGATTTCACTGAGGGTTGTGTTGTCCTGATACTGCTCCCAAGTCTTCTAGGTGGACATAACTGGCCCCTGAGAAAGAAAACATGCAACTTTTGACTAGAAGAGGGAGGTGTGTGTGTGTGTTGCCTGGGTGGAGCAGCCCGGTCCCACACCCTCTCCCTGCATACATAGGCACAAACTTGAAATTCACCTAAGGGCACCATTATTATTCAAATTTCCATTACTATAATAAAATACCCAAAATCAACTTTAAAGAAGAAAAAAGTTTCTTATACCTCACAGTTCCAGTCCCTTGTTGGTTGGCTCTGTGGTTTTGGTTTTGCATCAAGGTTTTGGTTCTGCCTTTGCATCAAGGCAGAACATCATAGCAGGTGGCTTACAGAGGAGTAACCTGCTTACATCATGGTGGCCAGAAGTAAAGAGAGAGAAAGAGGAATGACTAGGGTCTTAATATCTTCTTCCAGGGGCATGATCCCAATGATCTAACTTTCTTCACCTATGCCCTTCCTTCTAAATAATAGTGCCATGGGATGGGGACCAAGCCTTTGACCCATGGGCCTTTGGGGGACATTCAAGATCCCTGAATATCAGGCAAAGTGTGTCTGTCTATGATAATCACCTTGGCTGAGAACACCAGTCTTCCCGGGAGAGGGAACTGCTTTGGGCATGAATCCCTTTCCCTGTGACTATGGTGAGGGACTCAGCTGTGAGCCTCAGTTTCTTCATCTGTAAAATGGGCAGAGTAACAATACTTCCTAAAGAGGCTCCTGTGGGGTAAATGAGAGTACACTCTTCTCACATCTCACTAAAGGCTACTTGTTCTTGTTCTGACTGTGGGGTTTACATTCACACCATGGAATGACAGGTCCTGGAGGAGCCTTTCCAGAGGTCCCTTCAGATAGTGGAGACTCTCCTCCCAGGTGAGCCAGCCGAGGAGCAGCAGGTGCCCAGAACCAGCATTGCCGTTGTTGTGGAAAGGACATTTTGGGACTTGCCTGGGCACCTGTCCTCTGCACCTGACCTTCAGGTCCTGAACTGAGTCATCTTGGGGAAAGCCATCTCCAGAGTACAGGTGTAGAAGTGCAACTATGGGGGTTGCCTTGTAATGGTTGTCAGGGAATTCTGCACTTCCTAAGTTCCTGCTGGGTGTCTGTCTCAAAACTGGGGCTTCCAGACCCTTCTTTTGGGGCACAGCTTCTGGGTCAAACTCTACCCAGACTCCTGGTTGAGGAGGGCAACCGCTCCAAACAGGTGTTTCTGGGATCAGAAAGTTGTGGTTGAGGTTCACCCCACTCCTGGGCAGGAAGGGAGCACAAAGTAGGAGGGGAACTTTGTCCCTGTCCTCAGGACCAGAGGGGAGGCAGGGCCACTCAGGATGGATGCAGCTGCCTGGAGGATGTCCTGGACTTGACTGGCCTGGAGATGAAGAGGACGAAGTTGATGAGGCAGAGTTGGGGGATGGAATTAACTTTGTTGCTTCTGTATCACGGGCCAGTTCACATGGCCATGTCTTGTCCCCACAGGATGTAGAATTGGGTGGCCAAAGATGCACAGAGAACTGACCTGACTCATTTCTAAAACTTGGCATTCCTTCAGCATAAAGAAATGGGTGACCCTGTTTCCTCTAGGGTTGCTGCTGGGGGAAACTGCCTCATTCCTGTCCCTGAATCATATGACAATCTTGGGTCACCCTCAGTGTCACATTGAGAAAGTTGGAAGCTGCCAGTCAGTGCAGACAAGAGTCAGATGTGGGGTCCTCCTGTAGGGGGGCGTCTGGGGTGGTGGCTGTGTTTTCAGGGAGATGGTATCTGGATCTCTGCCTATGCTTGCCCCTGACTTAGGCTCCTACCAGAACCCTCCACCCCCTGCCTTGCTAAAGAAATTAGTGCCACAGCCAGCCAGCCATGGGCTCTGGGGAGCCATTTCTAATGGGAAAACATGCCCATTTGCCTAAATGAATCAGATCCATTTCTCTCCCATACATATTTCATGTGCTTCCTCTCTGTGTAATTTAATTATCACCGTAGTTAGTGTTAATGCCCCGATTGGTGCAGCTTGGTTCCCCCGACCCTCAGAGCCTGATGCTGTAGCCAGGCTCCAGGGAGGAGCTGAGAGAATGGAGCCATCTCTATGGCAACAGGATGCTATAATATTTCCTGGTGATCTATTGCTGTAATCTTGAGGGCTCTGAGTATATTGCCAGCATTAATAAATAAGTCTAAATAACACCCTGGTGAGACTGATATTATTCTATCCATTTTACTGATGGATAAATAGCAACCCAAGAGGGTTAAATGCCCAGCTTGGGGGGAGGGTATAAAAGATGGCAATGTGGACATGTGTGTTGGCTTTTGTGACCCTGCAGGAGGGGTTGGGAAAGGTGCCAGAGAAGCCTTTTAGGGGCCTGTGACGTTGGAAAGAGCTCTGGGTATACTATCTGTGACTCTGTGACAGTCAGAGCCAGTCCTCCTTCCAACAGGTGGAGGGCTCCTCTGCCTTCACATGGCTCTCCCGCTGTCTAAGCATGGAAAGTTCACCTCAAGAGGTTCTGTCCTTTGTTTCTTTACATGTGTGACAACCTTCAACCCAAGTCCAATCTTGGCAACTCACTGTGAGGTACCAGGGTGAGTCTTGAGACTGGGTTCTGAAAGTGGAGGACAGGAGATGACAAGGGAGCAGGGGACTTCTGTGACAGGCCTGGAGGAGTGTGCTCCATGTCTGCTTCTCCACTCTTTGCAAATAGGTCACTTTACTTTTCCAAACAAGGGCTTAAATCTCTACCACCTTATTAGGAGGATTTCTAGCCCCACTTCCTCTGGGTGAGCTCTCCCCTCTTCTTGGCTGTCTTGGGTCTACACTCAAGGAAACCCAGGCATTTCCAAGTGCCTGGCCCTGCTCCCTATGGAGCCCAGGGCCTGTGCAGCTGGGTGACTGCTCTCGCCAGTCGTCCTTCTGCTGTTGTCTCCTCTCATACCTGCCTAGTGGTTGGTCCTGGCGTAGCTGCTCTATATCAGCTGCACTTTCTCTTCTCTCTCCACAAAGAACAGCTTTCCCTTCCATCCAAATAGAGAACAAAGTAGCTGTTCCTGCTTCCAGGTCCGTCCCCTCTCGGCCAGGCAGTCCTCCCTCCAGATCCTTGGTCCAGTGCATTCTCTGCCTCAGTTTTCCTTTCAACCATACCTGAGCTTATGTTAATAAGGTCACTTTTGGGGGATGAAGGCAGGCTGCCAGAGGGACTGACTGTGTGACTAGAGGGTCAGAACTTTTAGCCTGGGCCTTGGTATGAGCACAGGGGCTTGTGACTGAGTTAATCACCAGTGGCCATTGATTCAGTCATCGTTCTTATGCAATGGAGTCTCCACAGAACCCCTAAATATGGGTTCTGAAGAGCTCCTGGGCTGGCAGACACATGGAGATGCTGAGAGGGTGGCTCCTTGACAGAGTGAGGAAGTTCCCTGACTCTGTTCTTCCCTGGAGGCTCAACTTTAAGCCCTACCTGAGCCCTGGGAAGTACCTTATTCTAATAATGCTATTTCTGTGCAACTGGGAAAGAAAGGGTTACAGAGCAGGCCTGGGTTACTCACACCCTGTCCTTTCCAGAGAAGTCTGTCATCAGAACTGGCCCTTGGCCAGACTCTGGGAGATCACCTCTGAGACCTGAGAATATTCTCCTTGATAGCAGTGTTTTTGTATGCCCGAGGACCTGGGGCCCTATCAGTTTGGCCAGATAAGTATGTGATTTATGGGGAATGCCTGGTTTTGCTTTGGGGGGTTGGAGTCTGACACCAATCATACAGGAGCTGTGTACTTATAACTGACTTCGAATAAAACCCCCAGACACCAAGGCTCAGGTAAGCATCCCTGTTGGGGACACATCACATGGGTGCCACACATCACTACAGGGGAAATGAAGCATGTCTCTGTGTCACTTCATGGGGAAGGGTCAACTGAAACCTTGTGCCTGCTCTACTGAATGTCACCCCCACATTCTTTCCCTCTGCTGAATGTGGTCTGTATCATTTCACCGTGATAAACCCCAACTGTGGGTATAGCAGTGTTTTCTCAGTCCTGTGAGTTCTTCTAGCAAATCGTCAAGCCTGATGTTGTTCTAGGGACCCTGACACAGTGGCTTAGGCATATTTCCCTCCCTTGCAAATAAAAGAGCCTGACTGATGCAGCCTAACCTGGAAAGGGTCCAGCAGGAACAAGGGTACACTCCTCCTGGGTGGCCAAAGGGGGCTTGATAAGGGACTGATGAGGACTGTGGGGCAGGAGAAGGGAATGTGGGTCTGTTGTCACCACTGGAGGCCTGAGAGGCAAGACAGGGTTTGACTCTGAACCTGGGGAGGCTCTGGCTATAGAAGGAACTGCTCTCGGTGGCCATAGCTGTAGGAAGAGGGCACTGCCCTGCTCAATGTGAGCTGGCAGAGAGACAGCCAGAGGATAACTCACCTCAGAGACTGTTCCCAGGATTCCTACTGGGGACTAAATTATGTTACCCCTCCCATTCATATTTTCAGTCCTAGCTCCCAGTGAAGGCATTAGGAGGCAGGACTTTCGGGAGGTGATTATGGTTAGATTAGGTCCTGACAGTGGGGCCACCATGATGGCATTGGTGTCCCCATAAAAAGAGATCCCAAAGTGCTTGCTTACTCCCTCTCTTTCTGCTATGTGAGGACTCAGTAAGAAACTGACTATCTGCAAGTCAAGATGAGAGCTCTCCCTAGAAGCCGGCCATGCTGACACCATGATCTTGAACTTCTGACCTCTGGAACTACAAGAAATAAGTATCTATTGTTGAAGTCATTTCATCTACAACTAAGACAGTTCCTGATGGAGGCCAAGGGTCAGGATGCATAGGAATCTGCCTTCACCTCCTCGTACCTGACCAGGTCCAAGCCCTGAGCATGGAATGGAGTCAGTGCTCTGTGTGGGCATAGGTCTCTGGGTGAGGTCGGGGGAGGATGGAGGAGGGAAGCTGTGTCCTGCTGGAAGAGGGGGAGGTAGGGAGGCAAGAGGCTCAGGTGTAAAGAATGGGTGGAAAAGGACATGTTCATTCATTAAATTACTGAATGCCCTTTCTTTCTCCACAAAGGATTTGTACACAGAGATAAAAAATCAACCTGGAGGAGAACAAAGAAAAGTAATAATTATTTGAGATTTCTTAGCATCATGATCCATGAGACACCATATTCAAGCAGCCTTGAAGATGAATTCCCAGGTCTCACAGGATGGTGGCTGTTTGTGCAGTTTAAACTGCAGGGGATGCTGTTAATTACATCTCTGTGTGTTAGGAATTGTGAATGGTGCAGCAAAGGTCAAACTGTCTTGTAGAAATGGGATTGAAGAGTGTCAGAAGCATGGGGGATGGTTTCATAAACCCACAAATGCTGGTGAATTTCCTTGCAGAAGTTACAGTTGGGCTAGTTCAGGAGGTCAGCATATGTGGGGTGGGAATGTGCAGACAGCTCAGTTCACAAGTTCAGCTGTGGATAGGCCTGACACCTGGCTTAACAAGGCCTCCTGACTGCATTTTTATATTTTCTGAAACAATGCAACTTCACTTTGATTTTCTTCCCTGACAGATTCATAGTGGTTTACCAGAAGAACTCATATAATATAGTAATCATGGAATCACTAGGCCAGGGAAAATGTGAATGTAATGAGGGTGCCAGCAGGCTTGTCCAGCAGCATCAGGCCCCTCCTGGCCCTGCCAACCCCACTTCACCTGGGATGGCTCCCTCCTGGGATTCGGATCTCTATGGTGCTCAGCTTCTGTCCCTGCAGATGCCTCCTCAGGAACACCCTCTGTTATCTTGCAGCCTGTTTTTCAACTCACAGGTCTCCCTGTGTGACCTATGCTGGGCAGGGCTCCTTTCACTGCAGACCAGGCTGGCCTTGCTCCCACCTGCCCTTGGCGGGTAACACCCACCAACACTTCTGGTCCTGGACTGTACTTGACTGCCTTCCCCTGCAGGTCTGTGAAGGGAAGGGTCTGGGCAGACCCTCCCCAGGGTGTCCAAGGCCCTGGCAAGCATCAGGCACATGGGAGGAGATGAGCCAATGTTTGTGCACAACATGCTTTGGTGATTTCTCTAGGGGTGCATGATCCTCTTGCTTTCCATACTCCATGCACTTGGTTTGCTTTGTCCTGAGGTTCTTGTTTATTTGATTAAACACTGACTGGTTCTAGATATGTAG
This sequence comes from Glaucomys volans, assembly GCA_020662805.1. Classification (NCBI taxonomy): domain Eukaryota; kingdom Metazoa; phylum Chordata; class Mammalia; order Rodentia; family Sciuridae; genus Glaucomys; species Glaucomys volans. Next base: position 118,276 of record JAJEJO010004694.1, on the reverse strand, counting down.
CTTTGTCAACTTCTGATTTGTTTTGGAGCAATGCTGAACATATTTAAAAAAAGAAGAAAGGAAGGTAACACAATAAGTTCACAAAAAGTTTAGCATACACATCAGTAGATGATTTAGAACCTGTAACATTTTTTTCTTTTCTTTTTTTTTGCAGTGCTGGAGATTGAATCCAGGGCTATTTTGTCATTGAGCTATATCCCCAGACCTTTGTGTTTTTTTATTTTGAGACAGGGGTCTTGGTAAATTGCCCAGGCTGGCCTTGAACCTGTGATCCTCCTGCCTTAGCCTCCGGAGTCACTGAGATTGCATGCATGAGCCACAGTGCCCAGTTAGAAACTATTATTTCTTAAAGTTGAGTTTGAACATGGTTCTGAGCTCTATGGTAGCCAGACTATAAAGCTAGAGGGGTTCTAGGGTGGTGGTGGCTGGGGAGATGCAGAAGTCTCTTTGTCAGGAGGAGTGTATACCCCAGGGCCTTGGCCAATTACAATTTTTACTAGTGTGGAATCCTAAAAGAAAATGTGTCCTTACCACGTATGTGTCTGGTAGGTGTGGTGGACAGTGTCCAGTAGATTGGGGTTAGGAGGTCAGGAAGGACTCAGGAAGGCGGGAGAAAGGACAGGTGCTCTGTGCAGACAGGACCTCAGATCTAGGTCAGAGATTCTAGCTCAGCCTCACTCAGACACAGCCACAGAGGCCAGAATGGAGTGTGGTCACCGACCTGGTGTTGGAGACATGCCCTGCAGACACTGTAATCACAGTGTACACAGGCACTGGCTTGGCTGTGGTCAGCCAGTGTAGACCAGCAGCAACATCCTCTGTGTCTGAAACGTTCAACTGTGGTATACATATAATCTAGCTACAAATAACCCAAACCACCACACCTACTCCTATTCTCAGTGTTCTGTCTTGATCTTGACTTGTCCCCACTCCCACCTCAATATATACAGCAGAAGTATTATAAGTATCCATCTAGTAACCTGATTTCTGGTTCCAAGAACCCTGGCTGGTTCTGGCTCTCTGGTGTGGTGGGGAGTTGTGTACTGGGCACAGGGGGATTAGGTCTCTCCCCATTCCCAGAGGGTTCCCTGGATCAGCTGCAGGCCCTCTGCAACCCTCTGCTTTCTTGCAAGATGCATAGGAATCCCACCTCTTTTTGGCATGGGGTGCCATCCACAGATCGCTCCCCTCCCTGCTCTGCAGCCCTGCATCTGTTCTTGCTCTTGCCAGCTATCAGCATCCTCACCCCGGGGCTCACAGGGCTGGCTGCACCACCCTCCCCCAGGCAGAGCTGTGCTCCTCTCCAGGCAGGGCCTTTGTGTTACCCTCTCTTCCTGGAACACTACCTGCCTTCCTAGTGACCCCCTCCTACCTCATGTCTCTGTTCTCTGACCACCTGAGGTATAGCAGCTGTGTCCCCACTTCCCCTCACACAGCCCTGCACCTCCCTGCACTGGGCTGTGTCCTTCCTCCCCTTTCCTTCCTCAAGACCAGCCCCAGGACAGGGACTCTTGTTTGTGCCACTCCCTCTGAGCTCCAGTCTCAGAGGAGTGCCTCACACATGTCAGACACTCACAGAATGCATGTTATCGTGTGATTTAAGTAACTTGTGACTATAATTGGAGCGTTTGTTCCTACTTTGCCAGGAGGTTGAGTGGCATTGATTCAAAGACCATATTCCCACCTTGTACCATTCTTACTCCCCCGATCTGTGAGTCCTGGTCCCCAACCAGACTCCACCTGCTGCCTAGCATCCCAGCCCACCCAGCCTTTATTCTATAACTAGCTGTCACTGCTCAGAGTGGAAAATAAAGCTCCCATGGTTTTCTTCCCCAGGATGACTCTGTTAGAAAAGAGCCAAGTCACCTGCTTTTCTGCATTGCCAAAGCTTGGTACTTCTCTGTCCACTGGGCTGTGCTCTGGAAGAACTCCACAGGGTGCTGGGCAGCTTACACTGATCTGGAGCAGGAGTGCAACTTCCAGGAGCATCATTGGATGGTGGTTAAACAGTCATGGTGAACTGAATTGTGTAACTTTACAATTAAAAATGACTTAAGCAAAGATGCTTATCACATCCCTAATTATTTTACTACCTATTACCATGCTGCTTGCTCCCTCTTGACACTACTCATATTCACAATCACCATATATAATTAACTATGTGTCACCATGTACGCATGCCCGTAATGTTGTCACCAGACACCCTGTACATGTGCAGGGAGGCCCTGGTACCAGGTGGTAAGGAGGTCTTCCTACAGCTGGTCACATGTTCAGGAATGGTCTTGCTCCAGAGTGGTTGGGCTGTTGGCTATGACAGGGCCCAGGGCAAGGAAGGTGCAGGGACAGATGAAATTCAGCTTCTGAGGTTTCCTGTGGCCTGGTCCTATCCTTGCTTTCAGGTGGCCACCAAGCTGGTCATTGGTGCTGCGGTGAGACCTGAGAGGGGACTGTGAAGACAACCATAAGGGTCTAAGAAGAAGCATTTAACAGGCTTAGGTTGCAAATTTCAAGCTTCCCATTATTCAAGAAAGAATAGGCAACGTGAAATTCAGGAACTGTCCTCAGGAACAGGGAAGTCATAGTGCAGATGTGCTGGCACTAAGCAATCAGGTGTCACTTCATTGAACCATTCAACCATATCACGAGTTATATTAATTGTAAATGTGCGCACAAAACAGAAAAGGTCTTTGAAGATAATGCAAGATATCTATAATGTAAAATGATGATTTAAAATAAATAGCTCCAATATTTAATGATATGTAAAGTGGCATTTCAGATCAGCTAAGAAAGGTGACTTTGTTGGCAAATGTGTACTGAGTACTATGCCAGGCCCGGCTTGTGATCTCTGACTTTGGCCACTTGATCACTTGCTGGCTGACTGGTCCTGGTTGATGGCTCTTGGGCTAGTCATGGATGTAACCACCACCACCACAGGGTATAAAGCCACCCTGCTGACTTCTCTTCTCACAAAGTCTCAGCCTGGAGTTGAGGATGTTTCTTCCTGTGTCAGTAGTTTGGTATGCAAATCTGACCCAGGGATCTTCAGGGTCCCTTGTTTCAGGAGGTTGCTTGGAGAGGTTGCAAAATACAGGCAAGGTGGTGCCCACAGAGTAGACCTTGGTCAGGGAGTGGCGCAAGCAGACAGTATCCTGGTCTCCTTCCTCCTGTAGCCTCGCTGCTCTCTGGAGGAGCCTCACTTGGTCCTGCAGCGTCAGGTTTTGCTTTTCTTCCCTCCCTGGCTCACTTCTCTCTCCCCTCACTCTTGCCATCCAGAAGCATTGGCACATGTGCTGGACCTCAGGCTCTGCTTTCTAGGGAATTTGTGTTAAAAAATTAAGTGTGTGTGCCAAGCACAGTGGTACACATGAGTGATCCCTGCAACTTGGGAAGCTGAGGCAGGAAGATTGCAAGTTCAAGGCCAGCCTCAGCAACTTAGTGAGGCTTTAAGCAATTTAGTGAGACCCCGTCTTCAAAATAAAAAATAAAAAGGACAGGGGATATGGCTCAGTGGTAAAGCACCCTGGGTTAAATCTCCAGTACAAACAAACAAACAAACACAAAGTGCATGCACTAAGGACTTAGCAACCCACCAAACAGAAAATCCCCTCCCTCGCGGATTTAGAAGTAGTGGCAGGCTGGGGAAAACAGTAAAGGATGAACTAAATAAGTAAGTAAGACAATGTAGAAAGTTGAAAACCAAAACAAAACCAAACAAGACCAGGGATGGATGGGCCAAGGGCATGGAGAAAGGGGAAGCTTTATACATGGTGGTCCAGTAAGGCCTCAATACAAAACTGACATGTGAACTCAGACCTGAAAAAAGTGGCAGAGCAAGCCACATGGGTAACGGCATGAGTGTTCTAGGTGGAGGGAAGAGTAGGTGCAAAGACCCTGAGGCAGGTCCATCCATGGCAGATCTGAAGTCAGATCATACTGGTTCAAGGAGTCATGTGGGTGTCGGGGGAAGCAGGGAGATCCAAAGGCCCTGATGCATTGATACACTCAGAAGTGATTGTGACTAGGGCCAGTATTTAGCCTGGGGTTGGCCAGATTCTGGAAAGATTTTGGAAGCAGAGCCAGTAGATATTTGATTTACATATGAGGTATGAAAGGAAGAGAAAAGGCAAGGATGACTTCAAGGTATATGGCCTGAGAAAATAGAAGAGTAAAATTGCTATTAGCCAAGATATGGGAGGAGCATACTTTGAGGGGGCGGATCAGAAATTCAGATCCTGCATATTGAATTTGAAATGCAAGAGGAGAGGGTAGGTGGGCAGTTTGGGATGGAAGACAGGTTTGGGGATGGAGCAGGTATGTAGGTTGGAGATTGTGTGTAGTTCTGCCTGTATTATTTTGCATCTTACTGCTTCCTCTTGGTATTATGCTACATTTGTGAAAAGTATCTGCATTGCTATATGTACTGCCATTTATTTTGCTCTTTGCCATTTCACTGTATGCATATATTCCAATTTATTCATCTGTTCTACTTTTGGTGGTTGTTAGTTGAATTTCAGTTACTGTACTAAATACCTGAGAAGATCAAATAAAAAAGTGCAGAAGGTTTTTTTAGTTTATGGTTTCAGAGGTTCTAGTCCATGACCAATTGGCCCATTGCCTTGGGCCCATGGTGGCATAGTATGTCATGACAAGAGCTGGTGGTGGATGAGGCCCATTCACCCCATGGCCCAGGGGTAAAGGAGAGAGAGAAAGAATAGGGTCTCAAAGTCCTCTTCAAGAGCATGACTAAGACCTCCCACTAGGCCTCATCTCTCTCTCTTTTAAAATTATTTAAAAATTTTTATATTTGTTCTAATTATTTTGTACCTGACAGTAGAATGCATTTATACATTTTGATAGATCATACTTAAAGGGAGTGTAATTTCTCATTTTTCTGATTGTACATATTGTAGGATCACATAGGTCATGCAGTCATATATGTGCATGAGGTAATAATGTCTATTTCACTCCAGCTATCCTTCCTACCCCCATATCCACCACCTCCCAATAGTACCCTGGACTGGGCACCAACACTTTATCACAAGGGCTTGGGGACATTTCAGATCCAAACTAAAGCAAGGATTATATGCATTTTGTTTGGTATTTGGCTAATTGGGATATCCTCATTGTGCTAATTCTTGAAAATATGTTCTTTCTTTTTTAGGGAGAAAGCTGGAACCAGGTGGGACATTGTCTTCTGATGGTGACCCAGAGCTACCACAGCACATTTCTTATATAGGTTTTATCACCAAAAGATTATTTGTGGGAGTTTCTGCAAAGCAGACAGGCTTGAAGGTCATGGCACTTATAAGACCTTGTGATTATCTTGTGTCCAGAATTCTTTATCCCTGGTAGCTGGTGTCTGAGCTCAGGGCCAAGACTGATATAGTTCTGTGCCTTTGCATAGAGCTTCCTCAGGCAGGGCATTGCCATAGCGACTGGGCAATCTTGATTTGCACCAGTAAGTTCCCAGCGCAAGTGCAGCCCCAACCATGAGGCAGTGAGAGACCATGCTCCAAGTCACCACTCTCCACATCTCTCCCTTCTTCATTTTTTAAATGCAACCTATGTATGTCTACTTTGAAGTGATGGAACTTGTATCAGATGAGTTTGTAGCTGACTGTGAGAAAACATTGCAGAATTAATAGCAAGGAAATAAGTCCTAAGAGATACCATGTAGTATGTTTTAGCACATAATTAAGGATTGAAACCATTTAGGTCATCTAGCAGCTTTTTTTGGTAAAACTGGCAGGAGATAACACAGGAATTTTACATTTTGTATGACTTGGATGTAATGGTGTAAGAGATCTAAACTCACATTTTTATGATTTCAAATTTCTAATAGATGTATCTTTATCTTTTCCCAATCCCATTGGGAGCTATTGTATGGAACAAATGTTACACAAATAAACTAATAAGTGTTGTGGCATTGTAATTGTTGTCTGACTTTAAGACTTTGTATCTCGTCACCCAAGCCCACTAGAGTAGCCTCTAAGGCATTGAATATATATTCTGAGGCACAGGTGCCCACATTTCTCTGTGTCGTATACCTAGAAGTAGAATTCCCAGATAATAAGGAAAACATAAACTCAATTTTACAAGAGGACGTCAAACTGTTTTCTAAAGTGGTCACACCATTTAGTACATGTATAAGCAGGGTCTGGGAGTTCCCATGACTCCACAGTGCTTGTTGACACTTGGCATTATCAGACTTTTGGTGTTTGCCAATCTGGTGGATGTGGTGAGGCATTCCATTATGCTCTTAATTTACATTTTATCATTAACAATGCATATTATTCAGGTTTAGATAAGAAGTGTCCCCCAAAAGCTCATGTGTGAGACAATGTAAGAAAGTGTAGAGGTGAAATGATTAGGTTATAATCAGCACATTAATCCTGTGATAGGGATTAACTGGGTGGTAACTGTAGGCATGTAAGGTGTGACTAGAGAAGTTTGGTCCCTGGAGGTGTGCCTTTGGTGCATATATTTTGTCCCTGGTGAGCAGAACTCTCTCTGCTTCCTGGTGACCCATGTCCTGAGCCTCTTTTCTCTATCACACTCTTCCGGCATAATGTTCTGCCTCTTCTCAAGCCCAGGGCAATAGAACCAGCAATCTATGAACTGGGCTCTCTGAAACAGTGAGCCTCAAAATAAATTTATCCTCCTCTAAAATTGTTCTTGTCAGGTCTTTTGGTCACAGCAGTGAAAAAACAAACCAAAACATGTCTTACTTTTTCAACACAAGTCATTAAAATATATTAGCAATAAAAACAATAATTAGAAGCTGATTCTAAGATTTCAAAGATAAATAAAAACGGGAAGAAAGGTGGGGTGTTGTGGTAGGAAGTAAAAAAGAGCTTCTTTATCATTTTACTTTGGAGGAGTCAGTGGACATTTCCTAGAGTCTGGGTTTTGTGGACCTTGTATCACATAAATGCAAGGCAAATTAGTTCCTTGAAGGTTACATTGGAAACTTCTTTTTTTTTGGTACTGGGGATTGAACCCAGGGGCACTCCACCACTGAGCCACATCCCCAGCCCTATTTTGTATTTTATTTAGAGACAGGGTCTCACTGAGTTGCTTAGGGCCTCGCTAAGTTGCCAAGGCTGGCTTTGAGATCCTCCTGCCTCAGCCTCCCAAGCCACTGGGATTACAGGCATGCACCACTGTGCCCTGCCATAGAAACTTCTTTGGCTTCCTTAGTTCTGCTTTTCAGGAGATGCAGGGACAGATGGATATGGTGTTAAGAAGGGGCTGGTACTGTAATTTCAATTCCCTTAATTTGGTGCTCTATTTCTGTGCAAGTCTCTAAGCAGTTTGTGTAGATGGTTGTCTAAAGCAATGGAATCTGGAAAGTCACCTAACATCTTCACCATGCACCAGAGTGGAAACATTGACCAACCTAAGGATGTGGGCAGTGTGTCCATCCTCCAGCTCCACGGGCACACAGGGGCTCCTGCCACTATGCCAGGATGTGCTTCTTCTCTTTTGCTTTGTAGCTTTTGCCAGTTTTCTTTGCCCCAATTAACAGCATTCCAGAGTAACATCAGGCCCCCGGTTAACATCAGCTGACTCTGCTGCACCCATGAACCTAAGGAAAACTTGAAATAAACATGGCGAGTGTAAAAAACTACACCACAGGTCTCTAAGGACTTGACATGTCTGTAAGGACGTGGGAACACTGAGTGAAGCAATCAGTAAGATGACTTCATAGTTTACAAGGTAAATTTTGTGCTCTTCAAGACATGAGAAACTATGTCTTTTCTGGTGCCAATGCGACACTTACGAAAGTATTTCATTTGTTAGGCAAAAAGACAAAAAGACAAAAAACAAAAATAAAAAAAATAAAAAAAATAAAAAAATAAAGGAATTAAGAAAGAAAGAAAATTTCCTGATAGAAATTGTACAGGTCATTGCTTTATCCAGTGCAGTGAAAATGGAGATTAAGTACAAAAACAAAACCCCAAAACTTCATGTGTGTGAAATCTGAACGTAAATATAAAAATAGTGCAACCATTTCCCAAATAACTTTAAGTCCAAAAGGAACTGCAATTGCTAAGTAACAGAAATGTGAAAACCCTACATATGGAGACCTAGGAGAGTTGCCAAAGTTATAATGAAGGAAATTCTGACCCTAAATGTTTTCAATATTAGGCAGAAAAGCAGGCAAATAAAGAAAGCTTTCAATTCAAGTTAAAAAGGGAAGAATAAGGTAAACTTCAGGAAAGTAGGACAAAGAAATAAATAGGAATAGAAATTAATGAGTTAAAAATCCCAAATGACAAATAAATACCAGAACTGATTTTTTGGGAATCTCCAACAAAAGCGATAAATCACTAGCTGGCTCTGCTGGTCCCCGTGTGTTTCTCCAGGAGACACATGATGGATGGCATCACAGGCAGGATGACTCCCTGTGGGAGGACCCAGGGTTAATGTGTAAGTCCACATTCCCTCATGGGAACTCCATTCCCAAATGCTCAAAAAACTCTCCTGGAAAGCAAGTGAGTGAAGTGAGAGGAGTGTAATTGATTCAGGTATAAACTTGGATTCACTCTAAGTAATAAAAAAATCCACAAAACTTCATAGATTTGACTATAATTAAAAATGAAAACTTTCACTGTAAGTCAAATCCGATTCCTCCAAACCATTGTGCTTTCATACTGGAGAGGCAGGAAAAATCCAAAGCAGTGTGGCTCATAAAGGAGATGGGCAGTGTCCCAGATGTGGAAGAGATTGAAGAGGGGTTAAGGAAATGCTAAATGGACTCAATAAGTGGTTTTTCCAGATAAATATAGATAATCAGAACTCATTCTAAAAGAGAGACAAGCTTGAATATAATCACAACAATGGGGAAAAACCCAAGCTATCCAAAAAGTAGATTAATAACCGTGTTATGGAAGATGGAAGAGTAGGGAGGTTCAGGAATTGATTTCTCTACCAAACAACTATTAAGTGGGAAAACTGGAAGAATCAACTATTTTAGAACGCTGAAATCTAGTAAAATCCTTGAAGCACTCAGGAGAGATAAGAAAATAGATAGTAAATTTTATGTTTCATATAGCAATTACCATCCTCCAGTCCTAGTCTTGAGTCAGACAGCTGTAGGGATGATGGTCTGCATTCCTGGTATGGCTTATTGGTACTAGGGTGGGCAATAAACTTTGTCTTCTGAGATGGGGTTGTATATTTTATTTTGTCCATTGGTTCACTGAGGGACTAGTATAGAGGCTTGACAATGTTTCAACCCCTCTGAATGAAGTAGCATCTGTCCAAAGACTTTAAAGAGATTGAATACCCCTTTTCCTTTTTTTATCTTATTGGATGCAGGCATTCAACAAATTTTTTGTCAAGTCACTGTCTGACCACAGAGGTAACAAAACAGACCTCAGTGACCACATACAGCTAAGCATGTAAATTTTGCAAAAAATAATTTGAAAAAGTTACAAGTATAACCTTTGACAGCCAGAAAGGGCAAGTATAACCTTTGACAGCCAAAACTAAAAACCATAGAGAAATAGGAGAATCTGATTTCCAGAGTTACTATATTATATTATTTAAAATATCCAATTTTCACTAAGAAAAATGAAATCCACAGAAACCATTTTTAAGAGAGTTCAGACATTGAACTCACTAGACAAAGACTTTATTATATGCACACCAATATGAAGGAAACCATGGACAAAGACTGAAGGAAATTAGAATGCTGTATGAACAAGTAGGGAATATCAATGAAGAGACAGAATTATAAAAAAGAACCAAAAAGAAAATCTGGAGCTGAAAAGTACAATAGGTAAAGTGAAAAACTCACTAGAGAATATCTACAGCACATTTGAGCAGACAGAGAAGACAGTTGAAATTGCTCAGTCTGAGGAATGGAAAGAAAAAGAATGAAGAAAAATGAGTAGAATTAAACTAAGAAACCTATGAGACAGCATAAGTGGATCAATACAAATATTATGGGAGTCCTAGAAGTAGAAGATAAAGGAAAAGGGATAGAAAAAAATACATGAGGAAGTAATAGTTGAAAACTCTTCAAATGTGATGAAAGGTATGAATCTACACATCCATGAAGGTTAAAGAAATTCAAGCACAAAAACTCCAAGGCAACCATGCAAGACATATAATAATCAAATGGTAAATAGTCAAAGACAAAGAAAAAAATCTTGAAATCAGCAAGAGAGAAACAACTTGTGATGTACAATGGATACTTAAAAATTTAACAGACAACTTCTCGTTAGAAACCATGGTGACCAGAAGTAGGATGGCATATTTAAAGTGCTGAGAAGAAGGAAGCCAAAAACTAAAATACAAAAACCCAAACAAGGCAAAGCAAAGCAAAAACAAACAAACAAACAATCATACAAGAATTTTAATCTGACAAAACTATGTATTAAAATGAATGTGAAATTAAAATATTGCTAGGTAAACAAAAGGTAAGTGAGTTTGTCATTAGTTATCATTCCTGAAAGAAATGCTGAAAAGAATACTTCAGGTTGAAATGAAAGGACATTAGAAGGTATTCTCAAGGCTGTGAGAAGAAAGCTCTTTAGTAAAAGTAACTATACTGGTAAATATAGAAGCTAGTATTACTTTACATTTGGTTTGTTTCTGATTCCTATATGATTTTAAATACAAATATATGAAACAACAAATGAATCTATACTAATGAACACACAATATGTAAAGATGCAATGACAATAATAACACACAACTCCACACAAAGAGGAGTTGGAATAGGGTAAGAGTAGAGCTAAGGAGTGCTATTGAAATGAAGTTGGTGTCAGTCCAAGCTAGACTGTTATGAATTCAGGTTTTTAATTGCAATTCCAAAGGTAACCACTTAGATAAATAAACACAAAATGTGCAAAGAAAAAAATGAAGAGGACATCAAGATGGCACACTAGTAAAAAATCAAACAAACACAAAAAAAGGTAGTGTTGGAAGAATTGAGGGAAAATGATACAAGATATTCCAAAAATAGCAGTGGTAAGTCCCTCCTTATTAGTAATCACTTTATATGGACATGAATTAAACTCTTCAATTAAAAGACAGAGATTTGTGAAACAGAATTAAAAACATGACATACCAAAATTTGTAGGATGGAGTTCTCATAGGCAAACTTATAGCATGTATTAAATGCATAATTTAATACCTATAGTAGAAAAAAAATCTCAAATTACCAGTCTAACTTTGCATTTTATGGAAGTACGCAATAAAAGCAAATTAAATCTGAAGCCAGCTAAAGGAAGGAAAAATACAAACTAGAGCTGGGATAAAGTAGAGAATAGAAAACCAAAGAGAAAATCAACAAAGTCTAAAGTTGATTCTTTGAAAAGATAACTAAATTGATAAACTTTAGCTGGGCTAAGAAAAAAAGGAGAAAGCAAAACTAAAATCAGAAATCAAAGTGAGGATGTTATTATCAGTTGAACAGAGATTAAAAGGGCTGTAAAAGAATACCATAAACATTGAATTGTACACCAACAAATTTAATAATCTAGATGAAATGGCCACATTCTTAGAAATACACAAATTCCAAAACTGACTCAAGATGAAATGGAAAGTCTCAGCAGACCTAAAATGAATAAAGAGATTGAGTCAATAATAAAAATCCTCTCAGAAGAGAAAAGACCAAATGGTTTTTGCTTGTGGAATCTACCAAATTATCCAAAAAAAAAAAAAAAAAAAATGAACATCAATCCTACTCAACCTCTTCCAAAAAAATAGAAGTCAGAACATTTTTGTACTTGTCACCTTGGGTTGCTATAACAAGATACCCCAGATTGGTAGCCTCTTAAGAGATATTTATTTCTCACAGGTCTGGAAGTTGGAAGCTTAATGTCCAGGTACCAGAGGGGTTGGTTTCTGGGGAGGCGTGTCTTCCTGATTTGCAGGGAGTTTCCTTCTTATATCCTCATATGGTCTTTCCTCTTAGTGTGCATAAAGGAGGGGGGGCGTAGATATCTCTGGTATCTCTTCCTTTTCTAATAGTGGGCACGAGTCCTATCAGATTAGAGTCCCACCTTTATGATCTCATTTAACCTTGATTACTTCCTTAAAACTCCTGTCTCCAAATCTCCAAATAGTCGGTCACCTTGGGGATTAGGATACCTATTCAGTTCAGTCCACAGCAACTTCTCTGGGGTTCTGGATTCTCAAATAGGAGAAAGATACCATAAGAAAACTATAGACCAATATACCATATATACCCTATTTGCAAAAATCCTCAAGGCAAAACAAAACACTAGCAAAAAAAAAAAAAAAAAAAAAAAAAAGATCCAACAGTAGAGGTAAAATCCTCCACATGAATCTCAATGAATGCCGTCAGGGAATTTGACAAAATTTAACACCTTTTATGATAAAAACCCTAAGAAAACTAGAAATTGAAGGGAACTTCCTTAACATGATAAAGAGCATTTGTGAAAAATCCATAGATAACATCATACACGAAACTGAGATCAAAAGTAAGATAACAATGTCCACCCTCACCATTCCTATTCAATTTTGCATTGGAGAAATTAGAGTCAGAGAAATTAGACAAGGTGAAGAAATAAAAGGCGTCTAAATCATAAAGAATGCAGTGAAACTATCTCTATTTGAAACCAACATGATGTTATACATAATAATTCCCCATGTATCCATAAAATAACTACTAGAACTAATAAATTTGGCAAACTAGTAAGTTGCCAGATACAGGGCTAACACACAGAAATCAGTTGTGATTTTATAAATCAGCGGTGAACAATTAAAAAAGAAATTAAGAAAACCATTCCATTTACGATCACATCCAAAAGAATACATTACCTGGGAATAATTTTTTTATTTATAAAGATTATAATAACTTTTATTACAATGGTGTAAGATAGCACTTCATTCAACACTCAACAACATCAAACCATCATCTTCCATAAAAGAGTTACAGAAAGTTAAAAAAAAATCAATCACCTAATAGACACAGTATCCATAAAAATTCTCACGCAACTGTTCAATGTTTAGACTTCATGTCACCACAATAAAGTATAATTTTTCCTAGCAAACACATGGTAAAATGTTTGCTCTATTTTATTTTATTTGCCTATAAACAAATCAGAACATGTCCCACAATTAAAAACCTTTTATTACAACACTTCAGGATATTGATATTCATTCATGCTGAATTTCAGCCAGGTGAACAAAATGCCATAAAATACAAAATGGTAGGAAATGTAACCATTGATTTGTATTTTAAATTTATAACATTTTATTCATAAAAGTAAGCTGGGAAAATCAGGGTTTACACCCTACAATCTTTCCAAAGGGTAACTATTTTGTGCTATTTTTTCTCTAATAATTTTTAAAGTAGCATTTGAATTCCTTCAGAATTGTATTTGTCAACTAGATGCTCAGAGGGAGGAGGAGAGAAAATGGGGGTGGCAGGGACGGGGAGGGCAGAGAACTCTCAGTACATTCATAAAATGACTTTTATTGAAGACTGCACTGAGTCTGGTGCACAAGGCCCTGCAAGCGTGCTGCTCAGACAAAGCACCAAACATTGGGATGGACAGTAACCACAGGCTTCTCTAGATTCTGAAGGACGCTTGTTCCCAACATGACACTGTTGAATGATGACTTTAAGGCAGATGCTAAGACATGACTCTGAAGACAGGATTGTGGTGGCAGATGCTAGGGTCATATTCTTCATACTCCTTGGTATGACAAATTTGAAAAACCTTGGAGTTGAGGCCAGTATTGAGCCTCCCAGCCATGCGGCCTAATGCTGCATATGATATGTTATCACCCGAAACTCCACAGGCTTGGGCTTTATTCTGCTGCTTCCGAGCAATTTGCTAAATTTTTTTTTTTTTTGAACCAGGGATTGAACTCAAGGACACTCGGCCACTGAGCCACATCCCCAGCCCTATTTTGTATTTTATTTAGAGACAGGGTCTCACTGAGTTGCTTAGGGCCTCGTTAAGTTGCTGAGGCTGGCTTTGAACTCGCAGTCCTCCTGCCTCAACCTCCTGAGTCGCTGAGATTACAGGCATGTGACACCATGCCCAGCAATTCGCTAAATTTTAATCTGACATTCACCACTCTTCTAAAATATCTCTGGCAGCCCATGCCCAAAATCCCTGAAAATTGTAAAGCCTCCTGAAAGAATGACATTCTTGTACAGTGGACCATGTACATGGGTGGGACAATTCTGTATTACTTCATTAACAAGAGCAGAGATGGATTCTGTGAAGACTGGGTTTGCAAAGTCTAGGTGAAAGAATATTTCAGGTTCCAGGAACCTCTCATAACCTACATCTATAATGAACTTCTTCTGGTCGATTGTATTGATACCCATGTACTCTTTGATCCACTTATGGGGATCCACATCATACTTATCACATGCCTTGACTGTATCAGGGCAAATGTAACTATAGCTCTCCTTAATGGCTTTTGTGGTCTCCTGTGATGGCTTAGGAAGGTTTCCCACCTCCTGCTCCCTCAGCAGCTACTGAATGAAATACTTAATTATCTCTACCTGCAATTGGGATTGTTTGATGCAGCTTCCAATTATATAACCTCTGCCACTGGGATAACATGGGTAAATCCATCTCTGCTGTCCATGACTACCCCTGTTAGATTGCCAATTCGTGAAGATGTTCAAGAGGCTGCTAAAGCTAGGAGTATCTGAACTGCAATGTAGAGAGAGTCCTGGTACATTCAATGATTCAAACATAATTTCTGTAAGACACTGTCTATTTTCTGGTATATTCACTGGAGAGTCTGTCATTAAAAAGGAATGGTCTTCAGGTTCCATGGGACCACTTGTTCCATGAATCTTTCCATAACATCCCAGTGTTCAATGATTTCATGTCATGTTGGTCACTTTGTAGCCTAGGTAGGTTCATTGATGACTTCATCCCCTATGAACAAATGAAGGTCATCAATACCACTCAACACTCTCCTTTGGGTTTGGTCATCTACCTATGTTGACTCTTTGATGGTGCCACAGTTAAGCATGCCCAGAGGCAGGGAGCCTGCCATGCTGATGGTGCTTGATCAGCCATCTGCTGAGAATGCCCCACTGCAGTTCACTCACCACCAACTTGCTCTCTCTTGCATCTCCCTACCTAGAAATAAATTGAACAGAGGAGATGAAAGACTTTTATAGTGAGAATTATAAGATATTGATAAAATAAATTTTAGAAGACGTAATCAGATGGAAATACATTCTATGTTCATGGATTGGAAGACATAATATTAAGATGACAATACCCACAAAGCAATCTATAGATTCAGTACAATCTCCATCAAAATTCTAATGAGTTTTTCACAAATGGGAGTCATTCTTTGAATTCATATAGAATTACAAGAGACTCCAAGAAGCCAAAAATATTATAAATGAAAAATAAAAATAAAAAAGTTTGAGAGAACTCACTCCCTGTTTTCAAAACTCACTTCAAAGTAATCAAGATAATTCCTGTTTTATCTAGACATTAAGTGAGAAGGACCTAGTGTCTCACCCATCTTTTACCATCTCTCAAAGGATCCTCACCCACACCATCTGCTGGTTTGTTGGATGGTGACTTGGTCACTGGGTGAGGAGAATGGCCCAAAGATCCCTTTGCTGAGCTCTTTTTGCTTACCCTTCCATGCTCAGCAATTACTTCTTAAAGACCCTCTGGAGTGAGGTGCATTTTGACTCCCAATAGTGTACCTGTGATTCCTCTAATGTTGATTCAAGGTCATCAGTGGGGCATTTCTCTAGGGCAATATAATTCAGAGGCTCAAATAAATGTTGGTATTTCACATCTCAAGAAGCAGAAGTGAGAGTCTGGTTCCACCCTTTCATCAAGGCAGAGACATATGGGCAGATTAATGCATAATCATCTTGAAAACCAAGGGTTCCAGAAGGGTCACAGAAGAACCAGCTATGCCTCCATTTCTCCCTAATCTATATTGCAAAAAATTGATGTTACTTCAAAGGGTAGAACACACAGCTTTTATAGACTAAAACCAACACACAAATAAAACACCATGAATATATCTCTACCCATTTGTATATGTAGAAAAACACCAAAAGACCAACAGTGAAGTAGGATCACAGGAATTTTTTTCCCTTTGTGTTTTTCTGAATTTTCTGTTCTGTCAGAATTAAGACCTATTGTAGTAAAAGGAAAGCTATGCTATAAAGATGTCAGGAGTGACTTCTGAAAAGTCACTGACCTTACTTACCTTACTTCTGAAAAGTCACTCCTTGTTGGAAGGGTGTATGCCAAAGGGCTGCTGATGAATTTTAAATTGAATCCACAAAGCACTGAAGGATAGCCTTTTTCATTTGTGAAAAAAGGTCATTAGAATTTTGATAGGGATGGCACTGAATTTATAGGTTGTTTTGTGCTGTATTGCCATCTTAACATTTTGTATTCCAATCCATGAACATAGGATATCTTTCTACTTTTTTAGATCTAAAATTTCTTTCAAAAATGTCTTATGTTTTTTTCTTTGATTCTGGGGATTGAACCCAGGGGTGCTTAGCCACTGAGCCTTATCCCCATTCTTTTTATTTTTTAATTTTGAGAAAGGGTCTTGCTAAGTTGCTTAAGGCCTTACTAAGTTGCTGAGGCTGGCATTGAACTTGTGATCCTCCCTGCCTCAGCCTCCAGAGCTGCTGGGATTATAGGTGTGTACCACTGTGCCTAGCTCTAATTTTCACTAAAAAAGTCTTTTATCTCTTTTGTTAAATTTATTCCTAGGTATTGTGTTCTTGGATGCTATTATAAGTGGAATTGTTTTCTTAATTTCTTTTTGTATTGTTTAACATTGGTCTATAAAATCAGAACATGGGTCCAAAACAAGGAAAGGTCTCACCAAGGGAAACCAGAACACTAAAGAAATCCTTACCCTCTAGCACTTCCCTGTTGCCCCCCACAGTGTCCAAGGTGCATGAAGGGGGTGGGTGTGGGTAAGTTACATAGAAGGAGGAGTAGCCTTCACAGCCCTGGAAAGTGGAGCTCTGCTTACCTGGACAGAGTCAGGTCTTTGGCAGGGTCCATGATACAGCAGTGTATGGGAATTGGTTCTGTCCCCTAGTTCTCCTGTCCCACCTGGCCTCAAGGATATGCTATCATTATTATGAAAAGACCATCATTATTCTGGGTTCTAACACCTGGAAACTCTATCACAGACTAGTCTTCCCGTGGAGCTACTCAGGTCTTGCTTTCACAATCTTAGTTCTCTGTTTACTCCATTCTTTGAGCACTCACCCATGTTTACCCCATCTAAAAAGGCATTATATTCTTCCTAGGATGCTTCTCTCACCAGTCTGCTGCTTTTGATCCCTGCCTGTGAGTTCCATGAAATGAAGACCTTACTGTCCTTCTGTCTGCTGAATCTTAGGGCTGTTACTATGAGCTCAATAATGCTGGAGGAGAACAGGAGCTGCTGTGGTTTAGATAAGAGGCGTCCCCCGAAGTTCATGTATGAGACAATGCAAGGAGGTTCAGAGATGAAACAATAAGGTAACCCAGTCAATGGATTAATTCACTGATATGGATTAACTGGATAGTAACTGAAGGCAGGTAGGATGTGGCTGGAGAAGATAGGTCACTGATGGTATGCTGTTGGGCCTTATAATTTGTCTTTGGTGAGTGGAACTCTCTTTGCTTCCTGTTGCCTGTCCTGAGCTGCTTTCTTTTGCCGCACCCTTTCGCCTTGGTGTTCTGCCTCACCTCAGGCCTAGAGCAATAGAATCAGCCATTTGCAGACTGAGACCTCTGAAACCTTGAGTGCCAAATAAACTTTTCCCCCTGGAAAACAGGTCTTTTGGTGACAGTGATGAGAAAACTGATTGAAGCAGGTGCAAAGTGGGCATCACACATGATAGTCCTTGGGGGATGGCCTCATTGGCCTCATCTGTGACATGGTACTAAGAAGGCTTAGGTCACCTTCCACCTGTAGGGCCACACCGCACACACCTGATCAGCTTCCCAGGCCTCCATGCACTGGCTTCTCTCTCCTTGGACCGCTCCAGCACCCTGGTAGGCTCCTCACCTTCACACAAGATTTTCCATCCAGAGTGTCCTCCAGCCATGCTCACCTGTCCTCTGTGCAGGCTTTAGATCAGGACAAAATGTCTCCTGTCCTGGGACATCTTGCAGTCTGCCTGGCCAGGTGGCCCCGCTCAGGCCTACGAGCCCCTAGGGCTCACCTGCCTGGAGACATCTCAAGATAAACCGTTGGTCCCAAATGGCCAGAAGACCCCTGAGAGCAAATGGCACCTTCCCTGAGGGAGTCCTGTCTTGGAGGAGGTGGACTGAGGAGCAACTGCTGCCCTTTCCCCATCCCCTTCTCTCTCTAGCTTCCATTTTTTCTGTTCGCCTCCCTGATTTGCGCAGAGCCAATCTAGCTCATGAAAAACAAGCTGTCATCATAGTGTTTTTTATACTCCATTCCCCTTACAGCTGCTGTGTTTCCAGATGTTCATTACTGCTGTATTAGCGGAGGTTGTTAATGACACTCAGGCTGACAGAATACAAATTGATTCTCAAAAGTTGTGCTGATTGCTTAGGCATGGTGCTTGCACCAGCTAAGCAAAATGGAAAATAAAACAACCCCCCTCTCCCACCACACACATAAAACCATGGCACGTGGCACATATTGTCTTTGATCCAGGGGGCTTGGGTCACATGTGAGCCAAATACCAAAGGCATTACACCAACTGGAGAAGGCATGGGTAAGGATGGGTTTGTGGGGAAGCCTTAACTGTGTTGGATCCAAAGATAGATAATAACTGAAGGCAACATGGCCCTGAGATGTTTTTTGGTTGCTGGTTTCTGATGTGGGCAGAGAGACCTTGTGGAGTACAGGAAGACCCTGGAGTCAAATTGTCCTGCTGCAAATCCCAGTGTTAACTCTTACTCGTGGTGTGTGATTTGGGGGAAGTTATAAACCCCCTGAACACCTTCCTCTCCAAAAGACAGACAAGGGTATGTGCCTCTCTCCTCTAACACCTCATACCCCATGATTGTAAACAGGGCAGTACTTGCAGAACTCAAATGGCCCGTACTGCCCACTGTCTCTAGCTGATACAGATGGGAGGCATGGTTACATATGTGAGCTACTAGAATCACCACCAGCTCCACTGTAGGAAGGGCAGAAGTCCTATGTACTAAACAAGAATTTGGAGATGGTGCTGCTTCCAGACATGAAGAAGAGAGATGGAGAATCCCATCAAGACAGAGGCACTGTTGTTTCCGTTGCTGTCACAAAGCAAAGTTGTTGAACAGTGTCCTGCATCAGGGAACAGCTCCATGGATGCTGGTCCTTTGCTCTGGTCAGGGCCTTATTCTAGGTCCCCACACAGGTTACACTACACCCTACCCCTGGGCTGCAGAGTGTGATGCTTTCCTTTTCTTCCAAGAAGGCTCTGAGCTACTTCTCTAGAAATTGTCCAGCACAGAAAGCAAAAGATCCTCCAACAGTCTTTTCTGGATGCAAAGGTAGTTCTCTGAGGTCGTAAATGGACAAGGATTGATCCTGTTATTACTTCAGAAAAAACAAAATGGAATGCCAGGGGACTTGCCTTTACTCCTAGGTACTGGAGCTCTCTTGATGTTGAAAATTCATCTCATCAGCACCTTCTCACAAACTCATGTGAATGGTACATATGATTGGTTGGCTAATATGAGCTCACCTTTTTCTTTGCACCGAGGTCAGTCAGCAACTCATCAGAGGCCCTGGCACTCTGACTCTGAGTCCAAGATATTTATCTACTGCTTGCCTGCTACCTCTTACTCCTGGAGACTGCTGGGGTAGCAGATTCAGGAGACTATGCCTGGGCAAGATGGATATGTACCCTGCTGCTCAGAATCTGCCCCAGGAGGTGAGATGGAAAGGCCTAGAAGCTGAGCGTGTGGAGTTGGCTGCATGATACAGTGCTTGGAGCACTGGTTATTTGAGTCCTGAGACAGAGAGCTCTCTGTGACCTGGGCTGGAGAGACTCATTGGCAGGGGCAGAACCCTAGCATCCTTCCTTTATGTTATTGTGAATGTGGGAGAGAGGCCCAGAGCCAGAGCTATGGATGGTATCCCAGCCCTGCTGTGGATCAGCCACAGGGTCTTGACAGTCAGGGTCAATTTTCTAAAGGCTCCTGGAGGAGGAGTCCCAGACTGTGTGAGTGGTAACCCTTAGATGTCATTCTTGTTAGATCTTTTGCTCCTTGACCACCCTCCACTGCCCCAGGGTGGAAACCAAGACCTGGAAGTCATTTCCTTTCTCATGAGGCTCTGATGAAAGGACTTTGTCAAACTTTAAGAGAACAATCAGGAGAAGGGAGTTTAATAAAGCAATTCTTTTTGGACCACTGATCAGAGAAACACCGAGAGGCACCAGGCTGTAAATTGACTCCATTCTCAGTTGGGAGAGGATCTAGGTCCTTGTTCAGGATTCATGAAATTGCTCACCCCCACCTGAGCCAGCTGGCAGAAGAATGGTAGGAATCCTAGAATTTCCCTTGTGTTATATATCTTTTGGGAATTCTTCATTCATTGATTCATAGATTCATTGATTCATTGCCAGAAGTCCAGGTCTGTGCTGAGTGTTGTGGGAATGGAGTCTAAAGTTCTGAAGCAGGAAGAACCCTCAGCACACCTGGGCCCCATTCACAGTGGTAGGTGTGGAAGAGGATGTAGATCCAATGAGTTGAGGTGAGACCTGAAATGTGGTGAGAACACATGGGGTGTGGCTCAGGAAAGTAATGACCATATTGTGTATGAAGGTCAGAAACATGATCAGCTTGTTTGGAGCAAACAGTTTGCAAAGAGGAGGATGTCTGGGAGAGAGGAGAAAAGGGAAGGGAAGGGATTCTCCTCCCTGTAACTCTGTCTATTCACTTTTTATCTTTGGACACATCAAGTCTCAATGTTACCTCCCTAGGAAATTTATCCCTGGCCCCCAGTCCTAGACTATGCAAGGCTCCCTGATTACATAGTCTTTCAGCACTGCATGCATTTTACCACAATTTATATTAATATTTCCTGTGTGATGATTCATTTGTCATCTGTGATCCATGTGTACTTTGTGCAAAGTGTTGCACACAAACGAGGCTTAATGAGCATTTGTGCTGACCTCCAGGTGGGAAAGTGGTTCTAACTGTGCATGTGAGCAGGCGCTGTGTGCAGGGCAGGAATCCTGAATGCTACTTCCAGGGTTATTGCTAACATGCTTGGTGAGCTGGTAAGGTCATTCCTTTGCTCACAGTTTTCTCTGAGAAACAGAAAAAATTATTACAGGAAATTCTAAGTTTCATTCCAGCTCCAAACTTGCGTGCATTACAGTGGAGTGACATTTGTAGGAGTCCTCCGGGCCTCCTCAGTCCGAGCTAGGCTGCCCCCTCCTTTGTTCTTTCCACCCTTCTGCTTCCCTCTTCTAATCTTGCAGGACCTAGGGGTATTCTTGAGTGCTCCTCCACCAAAGACACCCCGAGGTTTCTGGGAAGATCTGTCAATCTCTGCCCACCTGTGCTAAGTTTCAGTTAGGCTGACCTCGAGACTGCAGATTGCTTCCTGTCCTGCAGGGCCTTTGGGCCTCCTGTTTCTCATTCTGAGGGAGGCTGATGTCTATCTGTGGAGGGATGCAGCTGAGAGGACCAGTGGATGCTCTGTCACATGATCCCATTTTCTGCAGATGGTGCTCTTGGGTCTGCTGGCTGTTGTGGGAGATTAATGATGTAGTGCTGGAGGGCGGAAGGAGATGTCTTTTTTGATCATGCACCATGCCTATGACAGATGACTGGGTTTCCTGAGAACAGAGCTGGGGATTTCCATTGACATTTGTGTTAGAGCAAGTCCAAACCAGATTTTGCAGATTGTTTTATATTTGTCTTTGTGGAATGCTTGGCCTCGTTGCTGATGACAGCACTATCCTTTTCTTGTTGCTGTTATTTTGGCAAAAGGCTGTGCCAAAAAGATGGCCATAGGGGTGTGGGGGCATCCCTTACCATTACACTGGCCACATACAGTCAAGAACATGTAGGTCCTTGTTTGCTGACACCCAGGCAGAAATGACTGACCCGTCCAGTTAGCAATCTTATCTCTGTGTCTCAAAGTCCTAAAATAGCCCAAAGAAAAGCAGGTTTGGTCCTCATGCTCAAAGGCCGGCTGTGCACAGGGCAGCCAGGATGGACCCTTAGAGGTGCTTGGTGCTAGACTGGGTATAGAGAAGGCCTTTGGACAAGCCATTCATGTGTCATCTGGATGCCCTTAGGGAGGGACTCTCACACCCCATCTACAAAGCTGTTCAGGTCTCACTAGCTGGAGGGGCACCATCAAGGATCTGTCTGGGACAAGCCTTGCTCACTTGACCCCTTTTCCAGCCTGGATCCACAGTCAGCCTATTTTGAAGAAGAATCCAGCCTCTCAGGGGGACTGAGCTTAATGAGTTCTGAAGGATGTTGGCTCCAGGGTCTCTCATGTCCACACTGGCACACTCCTGTCCTCCTGTCAAGGGTCCTCCACTTGCTGGGGAGGAAAGGCACTGGGGCCAGGCAGGGGGAAAGGCACACACCTTCACAGGCACCTACCTTGGGCAGGACAGAAGGTATAGATATTATTGCAGTGTGTGAGTCACTATGTTATGGTTTGGATGTGAGGTGTCCCCCAAAAGCTCACATGTAAAGCAATGCAGGAAGGTCCAGGGGAGAGATGATTGGGTTGTAAGAGTCTTAACTCAATCAGTGAATTAATCCCTGATGGGATTAATTGAAGTGGTAGGGTGTGGTTGGAGGAGGTGGGAATTGGGGCATGGCTTTGGGGTACATATTTTGTATGTGGAGAGTGGAGTCTCTGCTTCCTGTTGATGCGAGCTGCTTCCCTCTGCCACGCTCTTCCACCATGATGTTCTGCCTCGCCTCAAATCCTGAGGAATGGAGCCGGCCTTCTGTGGACTAAGACCTCTGACACTCTAAGCCCTCAAATAAACCTTTCTTCCTCTGTAATTGTGCTGGTCAGATAATCTAGTCACAGCAGCGAAAAAGCTGACTAAGACACACTACATCAGAATGGAGGCAAGGTGTATCATCAGGGGACCAATTGCCTTGTCACATGGTGTAGGCTTTATTCTGAGTTCTGTGTGTGACTCTGAAGGATGGTGACATTTCCTTAGGATGTTTGTGATTCAGACAAGAGGATGCTTCAGACTTTCTATCCCAGAGTCCTCTGCCAGGGTTCTGGACTTGTTGGCTCTCTCTGACCCTTTCCTCTAGGGTCTGTGATAACTCTACCACCCCATATGGTCTGAGAAGCTGAGGGGTCCTGTCCAATCTTTCCCAGGGACTCAGTCCCATGGGGTCCTTCTGTCCCTTGGAGTGTGCAGTGGGTCCCCTGGCTACATGTGGCAGAACCAAGTCCTGGGGAGTCACAGAGAAGGCCCTTTCTAAATTGTTCTGTGCATATGTGTTGTCACCTCAGGGTCTTTCCCCCTGAGCTCCCCCCAGCATCCTGGTGAGCATTTGACCCTTGGTCCCTTTGTCTCTCTCCCCACCTGACCCACTATGGTCCACCCAGGTCCTGGCAGGGTCCTGGGCACACAGCAGATGCTGACTACACTTCACAGATGCACGTGGGAGTGAGTTGGTAGGACAAGGCCTCTACCCAGCCATCTGAGCAGACAGACATGCTGCCTGGGCAAACAGTGGAGGGAGGTTGGCACTGTGCTGGCAAGTTATGAACCCGAGGACATCCTCCTGAGACCTTCTAGGCTGCCCTGCAGCAGTGTCCCTCCTCCTGCCGAGGAGACTGGACCAACTCCCTCAAGATAAGTGCTGCAAGCCCCAGTCAGAAATGTGGCCTGGGTTCCTCTCACTGGCATCCTCTGTGTGATCGTGCCTGGCCAACTGGACCAACCAGATTGGACATCAGGCTGTCTCCACTTCTATCTCTGAAAGCCCAGGGTGTCTTGTCCTCCACCCTGCCTGTCTGCCTCCCCGCCTGTCCTCCTATGGTCTAACTCTGCCTGTGCTTCACAGGTTCCCTACCAGGCAGTTGGAAGGAGTTTTATTACGGCTTCCTCCAGCCACCAAGGATCTTATCAGGAGTGGATGAGGGCATGGGGACCTGCCAGAACACTTGTCCCTTCCTCCCATCTTGGTGCTTCTGAGTGTCCCCAGTGTGTCCAGGACAGTGACAACCACAGAAGTGGACTTTGGAGTTTGGTCCAAATTCAATTCTGAACCTCCACTGAGTTTCTATTGATCTTAGGCAAGTGACTAAACCTTGTTATGCATTCTTTCTTTCTTCTTAATCTGTAAAATGGGAATTATTAATGATACTTAACTGGCAGGGTTATCTGAACATTACATGAGGACAGGGAAACAGCAGAAGCCCACAAGTATCAGCTGTTGTCATAGGACTACCCCTGCCATGGCCCCTCTTCTCTTGGGGAGGCTGGAATCAGGGAAATGATCAACTGTCCATTAAATGGGATCCTGAGAGAGGCTGAAAGCACTTTCACTGTGCTTTGGCCCAGAGCTCCAATTCTGCTACTAAAATAAGGTACTCTGGTTAGAAGATTGGTGTGCAAACTGTTTCTGAAATTATTTTTCCAAATTCTCTGAACTTCCACAAAGATGCTGCAGAAACACCTCTGAAAGACAAGAGAAAGGATGGTGGGTGGGCTCTGTTCCCTCCTCCACGATAATGAAGGGCGATTTTGCTTTTGCAAACTTTCAAATGTTAGTTTCCACATCTCTCTGGTCCCAAATGAGCCCCTTCCACTATTAGCAGACCATCCCCAGTGCCTCCTTTCTTCAGACCTTGATGACTGTGAATCTACTTTCTTCTCCTATGGTTTTGCTTGTTCTGGATATGTCTTATAAATAGAATCACACAATATGTGATCTTTGGGTCTGGCTTCTTTCACTTAGCATAATGCTTTTGAGTCTCATCTGTGTTATATGATGTATCAGTAGTCTATTCTCTTCTGATGGCCAAATAATATTCCATTGTATGAATATACCATGTTTCGTTTATCCATCCATCACCTGATGGACATTTGAGTGTTTTCTACCTTTTAGATCTTGTGAAGAGTGCTGCTATTAATATTCTTCCCTCCCTCCTTTCTTCTTCTCTCCCCTTCCTTCCTTCCTTCCTGCCTTCCTTCCTCCCTCCCTCCCTCCCTTTCTCCCTTCCTTCCTTCTTTCCTTCATCTGTTATGGGGATTGAACCTAGGGGTACTCTACCACTGAGCCACATCCCCAGCCCCTTTATTTTTTGAGACATGGTCTTATTAGTTTGCCCAGGCTGCCTCAAACTTGAAATTCTGCTTCCTGAGTCTTCCAAGTAACCACCATTGTCTGGCTAAAATTTCATTAGAGCATGTGATACACTGTTAAAAAAGTTCAAATATGAACATTTCCATAATAAATATTTTTAAAATTTTGCATACACCTCTATTGAAAAGACATTGTCCTTGTCATCATAATCATCTTCTCAAAAATGAGATAATCAGGCAGGCAATATTATAAAATGGTGTTATAAAGAGGTACAAAATTATGACTGCTGCCATAAAAAAGAATAATTAGCAGGTCTCATAAAAGTTGCTTTCACTCATATCTGTGTTCATCAAAGCCTGTAGGGGCTGCAGATGAGAAATGAGGTTGAGCTTCTAGGAGGTAGGACTTCTATATATCCTCACTCCCCACCCTCTTCCTACTGAAGCCATACAACCACACTACCAGCTTATATACATGCACACACACATCACACACATGCACATGTGCACACATGCACACAACCCTCCTCCTGTTTGTCCTTGGATCCTGCCACCAGGAGCAGGGAGAATGCAGATGAGCTCTGAGACTGTGGCCTTGATGTGTACTCCATCCTTAAACTGAAGGCCCTGTCTGGTTTATTCTGGTATCTACTGTAACAGGGGAGATATTCAGACAGAGAAAGAAAAGTAAGGTGTGATTTTGTGCGCTGTGCCCACACCTGTCATTAAGAGGCCATGAGACTTCCTGGTGTGATGCTGAATGAGGTGGCTCTGGGATCCTGTCATCTCTTGGGATTGGATTCTTCCCTCTCCTGACCAGGAATAGGTGCTGCCCATTAGTCCTGGGGCTCCATGCCTTGGAGGTTTTTGCTTATCAGTCTGCTGCTGGCAGCAAAGGGGCTGAGCCTGTGGTCAGGAGAGCTCTGAG
Source organism: Glaucomys volans (assembly GCA_020662805.1). Lineage (NCBI taxonomy): Eukaryota > Metazoa > Chordata > Mammalia > Rodentia > Sciuridae > Glaucomys > Glaucomys volans. Next base: position 92,111 of record JAJEJO010004694.1, on the reverse strand, counting down.
TTCTGGGCTCAGTCCCTGTGATGTGGGGTGAATCATTCATAGCCACTCAGCGTCCTCTTCTGGTGGTGGGAGGATTGGGTGAGGGGTGTCCAGGGCCTGGAGCACAGAGGGACTCAGGACACTCTCATTCCTTGGTAGGCCTGTTGCCCTGGGCAGAATTCTTAAGGGAAAGTAATGGAGACTGTGGCTGATGACTCAAGGAAAGGGAAATTTAAGGAAGATTCTGAAGCAGCCACTAGAACTGAGGAATGACAGGAGCTGGAGCTGGAGGCAGGACAGAAACTGAAACCAGAGTCTCAGGTCAGTGTGATCCTGGGACCTGGTAGGATGTGAGCCTGTGCTGAAAATTGGTCCTGGAGAGGGAGAGCATTTGAGACTCCTCTGTTGGCTGAGGGAGGGCAGGCCTATAGATTACTTTCAATTCTTGTGTTATTTTTATAATGAGACAAATATCTTTAAAAATTATTTTTTTTCAATTTTTTTTTATCTTTTATCTTATTTTTTAGTTATTGGAAAGTAACAGGGTCATCTGTGTTCTGAGGCAACGCTGTCCAGCCTGAGGGAACATGGATGTGAGTCAAGTTTTTCCCTTTGGCCAAGTGCTTTGCTATTTCATGGGAAGGCCAACAGAGTCATAATCAAAACAAACAAAAAAACCCAAACAAGCACATACAATGAATGACCCCACTTTCCCCTGCTCCCCCAGATCTTAGGGTTCTGTTGGAGAGCAGAGTAGAGTCAGGTGGATTTACCAAGGCTCCTCCTGGGAAGGAAACTGTAGGAAAGTGTGTGAATGCAGATAAAGCACACCCTTCTCCCACGTGTGGGGAGCTTTTCCAGTTCCGACACTGGAATGAGACAAACTGATGTTAAAATCTTGTCTCAGCTCTTGACCTTAAGCACATCATTTAGTCTTCCTTATCAGTAAAATGTCAATGATGTCACCTTCTTGGCTGGGTTACTGTGAGGACAATGACCACTATAGGTGACACACCTCACTTGGTGTCTGGCACACAGTAGGGCTCAACCATGATGTGCTTTTTCCTGTGAATACCTCCAGGCACATAGGCCCCAAAGGCAAAGAGCTCACCATGACCTCCCTCATCTCCTCTCTTCCTGGGTTCACAGCTGCTGCAGGGAGGCACCTGCCACTCCTGCTCCTGAAGGTCACAAGGCCTGCACATCCCTGTCAAGGGGCCAAGGGAGGGAGTCAGAGCAAGAGAAAGGAAAGGGTTGGGGAAGAGACACATGGGCATGAAAAAGAAAAAATGTCAATTGCGTGATTTTTTATCAGGTGGTATAAATGAGTGTTTTTCTCTCTTAACTGATTTGAAAACCAACTATATAAAATAACATGTTGTAACTTTATCAGGGGATGCAGCATATTGAAGGTATTGTTTGCCAATAGCAGCACAAAGGAAGTGGTGGTTGGGCGTGAGGCTGCCTTGGGTAAGGGAACTCAACACAGATAGGAAAGGGGTAATTATGACAATGTACTATTGTGTCATAACATTAATGGATGTAATGCATATCACAGTGACATCACCAAAAAGGAAGAAAGAGAACGGAGTTAGATAGAAGTAACTTTTTTCTATGTATTACTGGAATTAAGATAGTCTAAATCTGAAATGGATACTGATAAGATATACATGGTAAGCCCTAAAGTAATCACTAAAAACAGAGTTCAAATGTATAATGAGAAATTAGTAGACATTAAAATACCAAATTAGAAAATATTCTCTTAATAAAAACAAAGCAGTAGAGAACTGAAGAAACTGAGAGAAAATAAAAAATAAATTGGCAAATGTCAATTTGACTATTTCAATAACATTATATGAATGAATGAAACAATCCAATTAGAAGACAGAGATGCACTGGATTAAAAAGGCATGATCCAACCATATTATTTACAAGTGACACACTAGAATCAAAGGTACAAATAGATTGAAAGTGATAGGCTAGGGAAAAAACTTATCATGCAAATAGCAACCACAGGAAAGCTAGTGTGGTTATATACATATCAGACAAAATGGTTTTAAATAAAAAAATGTTAACAGAGACAAAGAAGGAAATTTTTCTGATGATAAAGGGTCAATAAATCAAGAGAATTTCACAATTCTAAACATATATGCACCTAATAACAGAGTACCAAAATATATGAAATGTAAACTGAGAGATGTGAAGAGAGAAATAGTCAATTCAACAATAATAGTCAGAAACCTAAATAAATAATTTGCAATAATTCATTGAACTGGACAGAAGATTAACAACAACAAAATCTTGAACAAAATTACAAACCAAACAGACCTAATAGACATCTACATGTAACAACAAAATACACATCCTTCTCATGTATCTGTGGTACATTGTCCAGGAAAGGTTATGTGTCATAAAATGAATGAATTTGAAAAGACAGTAAGAGTATAAAGTAGAGTCTGATTACAATTTAATTAAATTAGAAATCAATAGCAGGAAAAATATTTAAGAAACTCACACTTATGTGGAAATTAACACATTCCTAAATAATGAGCAAATTTAGGAAGAAATCAGAAGTGAAGTCATAAAATATTTGTGATGAATGAGAATGAAGATTCAATATACCTAAAGCTATGAGATGCAACAAAACTGTGATTAGAGGAAAGTTGTAAATACCAGTGTTAAGAAAGAAGGAAGGTCTTTTTAAAAAATTTTTTTATTATCATTTTTATTTTTACAGACTTCATTTTGATTCATTGTACACATATAGGGTACAAATTTTCATTTCTATGGTTGTGCACGATGTACATTCATATCATTATTGTTAATCATACATGTACATAGGGTAATGATGTCTAATTCTACCATTTTTCATATCCCTACCACCTCCCCCTCTCATTTCCCTCTACATAAGAGAAGGAAGATCTTAAATCAGTGACTTCATCTTCCACCTTAAGACCTTCCACCTTAAAAATGAAGAGCAATTTAAACCAAAAGCAAGCAGAAGGAAAGAAATGCATGATTAATTAATTAAACAGATTAATTAATGAAATAGAAAGGAGAAAAACAATAGAAAAATCAGTTAAACTCATAGCTGGTTATTTGAAAAGATCAATAAAATTGACAAACCTTAAATACACTAATCAAAAAAGAGAGAAGACATTCACTGGAATCAGAAATTAAAGAGGGGTTATTACCACTAACATTGTAGAAATAGAATTATAAAGGAATACTATGCATGTCTGTAAGCCAAAAAATTAGATAACTAAGATTAATTGTACACTTTTCTAGAGAAACACAATCACCTAAACTGCCTCAAGAGGAAATAAACAGTACAGACCTATAACAAATCAAGGGTTGAATTAGTAATAAAAACAACTCACACACACACACACACACACACACACAAAAAAAAAACCCAGAAAAAAAGATGGATTCACCACAGAATTCTACCAAACATTGAAAGGAATACCAGTCCTTCACAAATTTCTCCTTAAAATAAAAGAGGAGGGAATAGTTACAGACTCATTCTGAGGCCTGCACTCCCCTGGTACCTAAACTAAGACAGACATCACAAACAAACAAACAAACAAACAAAAAACAACTACAGACCAATAACTCTGATGAATATGAATGCACTCCTCCACAGGATGCTAGCAAACTGAAAACAACAAATAAAAGAATTTTACATCATAATTAAGTGATATTTATACCAGAAATGCAAGGTTGGCCTACTCTGTGAAAGTTAATTACTTTTACAAGTTAATTACTATAATATACCATATCAATAGACTAAAAAATAAAAAAAAATATGATCATAGACCCAGAAAGAGCCTTTGACAAAACTCAACTTTCATGATAAAAGCACTCAACAAACTAGGAATAGCAGGGAACTTCTTCAACTTGATAAAAGGCATTTATGGATAAACCCACAGCTTACATAATGCTTTGCCTTTAAGATCAGGAGTAAGGAAAAAATGTCTGCCCTTGTCACTTCTATTTAACATCGTGCTGGAGATTTTATCCAGGGCAATTGGGTAAGAATTAAAAAAGGCACCCAGATCAAGAAGAAAATTATTTCTATTCACAGAAAATATGATGCTTTATACAGAAAAATTCTGAAGAGGAAACATTCAGCCTCTGGTTTGGGGATTGGCTTATTTCACTTAGCATGATAGTCTTCAGATCCATCAATCTACTGGCAAAAGTCATAAAGTCATTCTTTTTCATTTCATTCTTATTCCATTGTGTATATATACCACATTTTCTTTATCCATTCATCTGTTGAAGGGCATCTAGGTTGGTTCCATAGCCTAGCTATTGTGAATTGAGCTGCTATAAACATTGATGTGGCTGTGTCACTGTAGCATGCAGATTTTAAGTCCTTTGGGTATATACCAGGGAGTGAAATGACTGCATCAAATGGTAGTTCCATTCCAAGTTTTCCCCTACTTCCTCATTAATATTCATCATTACTTGTATTCTTGATAATTGGCATTCTGACTGGAGTGAGATGGAATCTCAGTGTGGTTTTAATTTGCATTTCTCTCCTTGCTAGAGATGTTGAACATTTTTTCATGTATTTGTCGACCATTCATATTTCTTATTCTGTGAAGCTCCTTTTCAAGAGTAGGAGTTCAATGGACCAGACAAAACAGAATGAAGGGAAGGGAGAGAGGATGGGAATAGAAAAGATGGTGGAATGAATCTGGCATACCTTTCTTATGTTCATATATGAATACACCACCAGTGAAACTCCACATCATGTACAACCACAAGAATGGGATTCTAATTAGAATAAGTTATACTCCATGTATGTAAAATGTGTCAAAATACACTTTACTGTCATGTGTATCTAAAAAGAACAAATAAAAAAGGGGAAATTCTGAAAAATTTAGGGTATCTACTAAACAACTATAAACAATAAAATAGTTCAGCAAGGTTTTAGAACCCATGATCAATATACAAAAATCAATTATATCACTATATATTTACAAATAAACAATCCAAAAATAAAATTAAGAAATAAATTCCATTTAAATGGAATTCAATGGGACATGGCCTGTTAGATGTAAGAGCTAAAATCATAAAAAGGTTGGAAAAAAACATAGGAGTAAACCTTTGTGAACTTTGAACTTAGCAAAGGATTCTCAGATATGAGGCTAAAATCAGAAGCAACCAAAGGAAAAAAAATAGATAAATTGGATTTTATAAAAATGAAAAACTTGTGTGTGTCAAAGGATACCACCAAGAAAGTGAAAATCCACAGTATGGGGCAAAACATTTGCAAGTATCTGAAAGGAGATATAGCTAAAGAACCCTTAAAATTCAACAATACAATGACAAATAACCCAACTAAAAATAGGCAAAGGCTCGGTGCAGGTATTTCTCCAAAGGAGATATGTAAATGGATAATAAGTGCATGAAAAGATACTTAAGAGCGTTAGCCACCAGGGAAATGCCACAGAGACATAATGCTTTACACTCCCTAGGATGGCTAGAATAATCAAGTCAGCTAATACGTGTTGGTGAGGTTGTAGAGAAATGTACTGCTGGTGACTATGGCGTATCCACATGGAAAATAGTCTGGAAGTTCTTCAGTGATTGGATATGGGCTTACCATAGGATCCAGCAATTCCACTTTGAGGCACCTACCTAAGGGAAGTGGAAGTATTCACCCACACAAAAACCTGTACACGAATATTCACAGCAGTGTTATTCATTATAGTAAAAGTCCACGACACTAATGTCCATGGACTGATGAATGGATTATCAATGTGGGATATAGCCATACAAAGCAACGTATTTGACCATGATAAAAAGTTAAATACTGACACATGGGCGAACCTTGAAAACAGGCTAAGGGAAAGAAGCCAGTCTTTCATATCAATCATATGATTCCACGTGGTGTGGAAGTCCCGAGTAGTGAAATCTACACAGAAAGTAGATCAGTGGTCACTTAAGGCTAGGAGGGAAAGGTGAAGGTATTAAGTGTTGAGAGCCACAAGGAATTGGGTCTTTTTTTTTTTTTTTTTCCTTGAGGTGATGACAAAATTCCAAGGTTGACTGGGTGGATGGATGCATGTACCTGTGAATATATTAAAAACCACTGACCTGGACACTTCCAGTGGGTCAAAGGTTAGGCATGTGAATTATTTCTCAATGAAGCTGTTCAAAACAAACAAAAGTTGATAAAATAAAATTAAAAAAAAAAAAACAAAAAGAGAGAAAATAGAGAAACGAGAAGAAAAGGAACAAAGAGTTTGCTATTTGATGTCAGTAAATAAGCCCTTAACTGTGCTTGGGGAGAGATGTGGTTAAATGCACGAAGGTATTAGCAGTCCATGTGGAACAGCCTGACATCAAATGAAATGTCACCAAATGCCAAAAAGAACAAGAGCGGTCCTAAAGGTTATGAAGGTCACAGGATGTGGGGGAGAGGCAGAAGAGGTGGGAAGAGTTGGGGTGGTGGTGGTGAAGGAGCCAGTGTTGTTCCACCAGGATACAAGGGGCCTCAGTGACCCCTTCACCTGGGAGGAGGGCTCAGCCCTGCTGTTCTGTTCTGGGCAGTCCCAGCAGGAGGGTGGAAACTGGGGAGCTGAGGTCGGATGGAAAAACTGCCGCAATGAACAATCCGGGCAATTCATACATCTCCCCAAGAATCCAACATCCAGCCCAGATGGGTGTCAGATCTCTACTCATTAGTCAATGACATGAGCGGTTTCTTTGCTTAATGAGTTAAAAGTTTTTGAGTAGGAGATGACTATTTTTTTTCTCTCTCTCTCCTTTTCTCTGCACCATATGAACTACAGTACCCATAGATGCAACATACTTTTAAGTGTAATCTGCATTTTTAACATTTCTCTACCACTAGAATCAATAATACTATAAGCCAAGTTCAAGTTTGTAGTGCTTGCCGATTTACAAAGTGGAAGTAAGCAAGCAAACCATGGTGCACCTAGTAGTGCCACTGTGATGTCACTGAATGCAGAGCTGAGAAGGGACACACGGTGGCTACCACTAGTTAGCACTGCTACCACACTGGTACCGTAGATATTAATAACCTGAACAGCATGGACGATAGTAAGACATCAGCATTGGTAAGGACCGTGCATTTATTGTTTTTGTTTTAATATGATTTATTTATTTGTAAGTTTATATAATTTAATTTTCAACAATGGTTGCATTTAACAATCAGCTGAGACAATTCCTGAAAATTCAGCAATTGGCTCTCATGAGTCAGGTGTGAGCTGGCCCCAACACACCTCTGGGTTTGAGTGACCCTGGCATGTCAGTTGTCCTCCCTGAGACTCCCTCTGCACAATGGGTGCTTACAGGAACCCCCTTCTGGAGTTGTTAGAGATGGCCAGGAGGTGACAGGTCCAGTGTGAGGAAAAGACTCACAAAGTCCCTGTGAATTCTGGAAGCCCAGCCCAAGCATGGACCCTTCTAATCTCAAGGATAAATTTCAGGGCTGTCTCCTGCCTTAGATTAGCTATTCCAGAAAGAGACTCTGAGTGGAGGATTAGGTGTTGATGGAGGATGCTTCCGGGAAGTGCAAGTGTGAGGAATGGGGCCAGAGGAGAAGCTGCCCTTGGCGTGGTTGGAACCCAGGCCTCCAGTCAGCTGCACTGGGGTGAGAGGTGTCCCTTATTTCAGGTCTGACTCGGGCACTTGCTTTTTCCTCTGCCTGGTCTGCCTGCCTCATGATGTGGCAAGTCTTGCTCATTGCTTTGTTTGGAGAATGGCCTCCGACCTCTCCACCAGGGAGCCTGTCCCTGTCTTGCCCCTCTTCAGGGATGTCAGGTCATCACTGCTGACCTAATGTGTGGGCAGATCCTTATCTTGCTTTGCTCAGTCCCTATGTGACAGCAGTCCCTCAGACAGCACCTGGCACATAAAGAGGCTCTGTTCACCATTGCTGCTGAAAGAAGACAGCAATGTATCTCTGGGTACAGTGACTGGGAGGCTGGTGACTCTGACATCAGCCATGTCTGTGACCTGGGGGACCTTGTGCAAGCCATGCAGTCTCACTTTCCCATCTGTCAAGTGGGGCGATACTTGTGTGTGCCTTGCAGTGTGTGCCGTGAGACTGCCCGACACTGGGAGCCAGCTGGTGGATCCACAGAGCGCTGAGCACCTGCCTGGGATGTGGTGGGCACTATGTGCCTTTGAGATTGGCTCTCACCGTCACGGGGCAGAGCCGAGCTGCGTCCTTTCCTGCAGGGTGCACTGATGTGCTCAGATTGCCTTCCCAACCCGCCCTAGCAGGGTTTGCAGATGAGGAAGCTGAGGTTCAGATGCTAAATCAAGAACCCAAGGCCTGGAGAGGTGGTTCATGGTGTAATCCCAGCAACTCGGGAGGCTGAGGCAAGTTTGAGGCCAGCCTGGGCAACTTAGCTGAGATCCTCAGCAACTTGGTGAGATCCTGTCTCAAAATAAAAAATAAAAAAGACTTGGGATGTAGCTCAGGGGTAAAGCACCCCTGGGTTCAATCCCCAGTACCACAAAACAACGATAAACCCCACCAGTGCGGTCAAGCTGGGATTTTGACCTTGCCTGGCCCAGCTACTTTATTCTTCTCCAAAGTGTGCTACACTTTAAAGCACACAGTGTTTTACTGGCTCACTTGTTGGGTCTGTTAACCCCTCAAGGACTGGGACTTAATCTAAGAGAAGTACTAGGAGCTGAAAAATGACACGGGTAAGAGCTTAGGGTCTTGAGTAAGAGTACAAATTATGGATTCATTTGTCACAAGCTGTGTGACTTTGGATTAGTTACTTAACCTTTCTGTGATTTAGTTTCCTCATTTGCAAAATAGGGATAAGAGTAACCCTGTCCCCGACTGTTGAGAAGATTAAATGAGATGATACCTCAGAGCCACTGAACAGGGTGTCTGGCACAGAACAAGTCTTCATATATGTGCGTGTTAACAAAAGAACAGTTGTGGCACCTCTTTTCAGCTTCCCTAGGTTGTCAAGAACCCAAAAGCTCCAATGAGGCTTCTCACTGTATCTATATTTGGACAGAGAGAAGGGACAAAAGGGCAGTATGGCACAGTCCCATCCTTCAAAGACAGCCTTGAAATTGAATACCACTTCTGCTTAACATCACATTGACCAGAATCAGTCACATGACCAAGCACACTGGGAAATGTGTTCTTCAGTCTCAATGGCCCCCAATCCAGAGGATACTGGGGACCCACTACAGCTCTGCCACACAAACATATTCACCTTTGAAATCTCTATCCAAGAGAACCCCCTCCAGGAAGCCTTCCCTGATACCCCCTTCCTCCATCCCAGGGCTCACTTCTTTCCTCCTTTCCCCTTCTGATGTCTCTGTCCTGGCATTGGCCACACTAGATGTAAGTGTCATTGTGTCTGGCTACCCCCTGGATGGCGAGTGCCTTGAATTCACTTTGGTATGCTATACAGCCTGGCATGAGGTATGTTCTGCACAAACACTTGGGGAGTCAGTGACTGACAAGCTCTAGCAAAGCCCAGGAGACTCCTTAGCCATCTCCTGCCATCCAGCCCAGCTGCCTCCAAAGTCTGTGTAGAACACCCAGAGCAGGAACATGAGACCTAAGGGATACTTTTTAAAAAGCAGATAGCATAAGATGAAGATGGGTCAGGAACAAAACTGCAGGAGTGGGTTCTGGAAGTGACTTGTGTGCACTCCACGCCAGACATGTGATAGGAACCGTCTTCCTGCTGACTTCTTCCTCCTGCCTCCTCTTCATAGCATTCCTCTCATTTCATCCTGGGGTCTTGATTTTGAGACTCAGTACTTTCTTTCTATTTAGTAACAGTTTCTCTCCTCCATCATATTTGAAAAGTTCAGATAAGCCAATAAGATGAAGAAACTTAATAGGAAAATGGGAAATGAAACAAATCAAAAATTCACAGAAAAAAATAACACACTGGTCCAATAAAATAAGCAGGCTTGTTCTACCCCCTAATTAGTAGAACAAACGAAAATTAAAATAACAGAGATTTCCCAAAGATCCCTTCCTCACACGTGGACAGCCTCCCCTACTGTCAATATTCCCCACAGAAAATAATTCTTTATCTATCCATTTGGTAAAAACTAAAAAACATTCTTATGCAAAGACAGTGGTACTACTTTTACTCTTTTTGGGGAAAAATATAAAATTATGATTAGCATTTCAAATATGCTTATCATTGACCCAATAATGCAAGTTCTAAGAATGTACTTAGCTGAACACACAGGTGCTAAGTTTGCACAAGAAGTTTTACTTCAGTGATGCTCAGAATAGCAAAGAATTTGTATATCCTTGATGTACATAGCTGGGGGATGATTCAATAAATAACAGCCCTTTGCAAACTGTGCAATCCTCTGACCTTGCTAAAACAATGAAAATGAGCACTATGCACTGATGTGGAAAGACGTTTAGGATTGTTGATATAAAAGCAGGGTGTGGAACAATACATGTATCCATCTGTTTTTGTTAAAAAAAATAGAGAAAAAAACTTCAGGAAGATTCTATACCAAGTCAGGGTTAGCGTTAGAAGGTGGAATTAAGAAGGATATTTATGCTCCACTTAATCTACTTTCTAGATCTTTATTCTTTCTTTTTCTTTTTATCAGCATATGTTATTTTGGTAATCAGGAAAAAAATCCAAATAATGAAGGTATTCCCACAGAAAAGCAAATAGAAAGACAGACCTGATTAGCATTTGTAATTTGCAAATATTCTTTTGATGAGAGATGATGTGTAAACAAGAAGGATTATTGGGATGGACTCAGTCAACTGTGGAATGAATGAAAAAACGGCACATCAACATTATACCTTTGCTGATTTCTTGCACCCTCCAGCATATTGACCCAAGCTGTTCAGCAAGCCACACAGGGTCCCTGAGAGGCAGCCTGGCTTCTCTGCAGCCTCCATGCATGTATGCATGTATGTATGTATGTATGTATGTATGTATTTAGTGCTGGGGTGAATCCAGGGTTCTGCACATGCTCAGCGAGGGCTATACCACTGAGCCACACCCCCAGACCCTGTGTAGGCTCTTTCCCCATGACTTGCCCAGTGGGCTGCCCCTTAGCCCAGCATCACATCTATTCATCATCCCACTGCAATGGCCCTTCCTCCCTCCACTGCTTGAACCCTGGCTTGTCCCAGTCACCAGTGACCTCAAGTTGCCCAATCCCTCTTCTCTGTCCTCCTTCTTCTCAGCAACTTTGGTAACCCAGTTCCACTTTGTACTTGGAATACCATCCTCTCAGCTTCTGCGTGCCCCCTGCCTCAATTTACCCACCCTCGCTGGCTCTCTCAGCTGGCCCTTCTGCTCTGCTCAGTCTGGATGTGTGTATGCCCAGCTCTGATCTGGCCCCTTCCCTTCCTTCCTCTCCCATGCCTTTCCCTTCCCATCTGTCCTTTGCCCCAGGGGACTTCAGCTAGGCCCTGTCCCTCTCTCGATCTCATCAGGACCCTAAGGGCCATTTCCCCTCCCCTCTTTTATACTAAGGAGAAGACAGAGATGGAGATTTAGAGGGAAGATTCTCCAATGGTTAAGCAAACTTTTAGGACTAGATTTTCCTTTCCCCAGAGCTAATAAGACCAGGCCAGGGGAAAGGAGGACAAGAAGTCAAAGCAGCCATGAAGCAAGAGAAGCAGGGATCTGAAGAGGTGAATGTAAGTTCTTGGGGTGACACATTCATTCATGGGGTGAGGGCTCACATGAGACAACTGACTTGAGTGTATATCCTTGGCCATGCAACCCTGGGCATGGTCTGCTGCCCACACTCTGGATGTTTGGAAGGTACCTTGGAATAGAGGAACAGGGCCTTGGGAAGAGGTTGGGAGAGAACCACTCCCCTGGTTCTCTACCTAGGCTGGAACAGAAAAGGATCAGTTGGGAGTGGAAGGTAGTCTTGCACCAATATTTCAGAGGTATAAATAGATGCCATCACCACTGACACCTTGGTCAACAGTTCTAACTCTGCTCTGCCTCTTCTCTGAGCTGCAGGTCGTATCCAATGCCTCCGTGACATTTCCACTTGCATGTCCAATAGGCACTGGCCCTTCTAGGCCTGGGTTTAAAAGATGTCGCCCTCTACTAGTTATGTGGACATCAGGCCAGGGGCCACCCATTTCTTCCTTTCCCCCATGAGATCTACCTCCAAGGGTTCAGGGTGTGATCCTCGGCCAGTTGTAACCTGTTTTTGCTTAGTCATTCTTCAGGAGAATGAGTGTAAGGATTCCAGGACTCCAGGGTTGTAAGGACTGGGATTGGCAGGCCTTTGGTGGCATCTGAGACATATTTCTGTGGCAAGACTCCTCTGTCAGTCTGGATAGCAGTCTGCTGTCTCCTCAGAAGAGATTGCACAGTCTCACACTGTAGCCCTGACACTGAAGAGCATTGTCCTCTCTCCTGTCCATCCATCAGTGAGATTCAGTTGAAATATTCTCCGATTTTTTTTTCTTGAGCTGTGCCTTGTACCATTTTAAATTCCACCAAAGAATCCCTTGATCTAATAACACTTGCTAACAGTCTGGTCCTGAGTATCTGTCTTAGCTTTGCAATTCCTTGCTTTATCCTCTTCATGCCAGCTCGATCCTTTTCTAAATCATGCAGATGAGGCAAAATAAATCACATTGACCAAACATGAATTATTTGCAAGCCAAATCCTACACTGACTTTGGCTTAAGGTGTGTGGAGCATTTTTACTTTCATAAGTGGAAGTGTACTCTTGGAAGCCTCACCTGTCCTGCCAGGGACGTCCACCTGTGAGGTGCTGTGCTCTTGGGGCTGTCAGCTGAGGAGCAATTGCCTTCTCTGCAGACACTGGGTGCTCTGGGTCAGTGTGCTCCCCAATGCAGGAGTAGCTGTCTTTGTTCTCTGGAATCAGACCACCTTGCAGGGACCCAGCACATTTGACCCTAGGAAATGGATCTACCCAGACTCAGATAGAAAAACATCAAATGATCTCATTTATAGGTGGGATCTAAAACATTCAATCTGTGTATGCCTGTCATCCCAGAGACTCAGGAGGTTGAGGCAGGAAGACTGAAAATTCAAGTCTAACCTCAGCAACTTAGTGAGATCCTGTCTTAAAATAAAAAATAAAAAGGACCGGGAATGTAGCTCAGCGGTAGAGTGCCCCTGGGTTCAATCCCTAGTACCAAACAAACAAACCCCTAAACATCAAACAAAAAAAGTCATTTGCATAGAAATATAATAATAGTTATGAGAGGCCACGAGGCGAAGGGTGAGAAGAGGTTGGTCCGTGGGCACAAAGTAACAGTGAGATGTAAATTCTGATGCTCCCGCACAGCACAGCTACTATAGTTAACAATAGTGGATTGTATATTTCAAAATAACTAGAAGAGAGGATTTTGAATGTTTCACTCAAAGAAATGATAAATCTTTGAGGTGATAGATATGCTAATTGGCTTGGTTTGATCATTACACAGTGTATATCCTACATGTTGAAACATCACATTGTACCTTATAAATCTGCATAATTACTATGTGTCAATTAAAAATAAAACAATAAAAGTTACTGTAAAAAATAAAATAAAGTGAGTCTGTGGAAGGGGAGGTGAATTTACAACCGAGCTGGGGAAGCCAGAGGATGCTACTTTGCCAGATGTCTACTCAAGATGTGTCAGCAAGGTTTATCGTGTGGAGTCAGCAGTTAGGAGAATCCAGGACCTGGAGCAAAAGAACTGCCAGACTCCAGGGAGGGGCTTGGGAGGACAGCTCAGCACTGAGCTCTCCCTTCTGGATTGAGTTGCAACCTTCCCACCAAATTCATATGTGAACCCTTAACCCCCAGTGTGATCCTATTAGGTGGTGGGTTTGGGAGATAATTAGGGTTAGATGAGGTAGTCAGGGTGGGGCCCCAGGATAGAATCAGTGTCCTTATAGGAATATACACCAGAGAGTTTGATCTCTGTCTCCCTTCCAAGAAACTTGGAGAAAGAAGATGTCTGCAAGCCAGGAAGGGGCCCTCTTTAGAACTTGACCAAGCTGGCACACCAACTGCAAACCTCCAGCACCCAGAATGCACTAACTCATATTCTCTCTCCTTTCTTCTCCTCTGTGCTCCTCTATCTGCTCCATCTTCCTCTCCTCTCCCTCTTTCCTCACTCCTCCCTCTACTCCTCAATATTCTTTGAGGAAGACTGCTGAAGATGGCTGGGCCTCAATGTTTCTGGGGAAAATCCAGTTTCACCCCCAAGTAAAAGGCAACTGTCTTCTGGTTTCTGAGGTGAAATCCCGACCAGTGAGTCTGCTCAGTTCAGTTCACCCATTCTGCGGGCACCCTGGTCCCTGGCCCTGGCCTCTAGCGGTAGACATGACTGCATTGCCCACTCTTCTCTGGGCAAGTGCAGGCCCTCTGTGAGGGGGAGTGGGTGCTAGCTCGCATTCATCACTCAGCACTCAGTGGGAGCATCATGGGTGCACATGTGGAGCCAGGAGGGAGGCAGGCCTGCAGGAGCGGGCTTCCATGGGTGTGGAGGTGGCAATGGACAGCTGTGATGGTCCATCCTGCAATCTTTACCTGTAAGTTCATCTGTTACCGTCGCTAGGAGGCAGGCAGCAGAGACATCTCACAGAGGATGGAGCCACGTTCTGCTCTCAGGGTTTCCTGTGGTGGGGGCAGGGTGGGGCTGGGTCAGGAGACAGCTTCAACCAGGGGCCCCTTCTGTCCACCCTGGTCCCTCCCACGTTATCGCTGCTGTCTCTGAGGTGGGCAGAAACCAAACCACTGTGACTTGTACCTCCAGGGCACGCTGTTCCAGGATGACAGCCCAGGTGAGCACCCAGGTGATCAACATCCATCCTGGGCCCTCACCTGGCCTCAGTCTGGAAGGCAGGGGTCCACCTTCCTGCCTGGGTCTTTGGGTGCGGAGCCGTGGGTGCGGGCCACAGGCGGCAGCACCACGGAGCCTCTGGAGCATCATGGGTGCACATGTGGAGCCAGGAGGGAGGCAGGCCTGCAGGAGCGGACTTCCATGGGTGTGGAGGTTCACCCTCCTGCAGCAGGTCTGGATCAAGCTCTTGAAATGAAAGACGGCCCCTCCAGGCTTTGATTTGGATGCAAGCCCCCAGAGAGAGCTACACACTGAGCCATTATCAGCTGCTGCACCTTGGTGTGACTGCTCTATCAGATCTGTCCCCTGGGCAGGGAGTTATACTAGAGAATAGACTTTGGAGAGGATCAGGGGACAATTCTTTTAGGAAGTGCCATCAACCCTGATGATAACCATCGTCATCATCTTTATTAGGCTTTACTGTGGCCTCTTTGGAGCCACCTATCTCTGTTCCACTATGGCTTCAACCTCTTCCCGGCTGTGCTGGCAAGGCCGGTAGCTTTCCTGCACCTTGGTCCCTCAACTGTACAATGGGTGGAATAAAATGGCCTGTTGAGGGCAGAACAATGCCTTGTACATCCCAAGAGCTCAGTTGTAAGATCAACTGTATATAAGCTAGTATCTACAAGTCAATTTGCAGATTACACAGTTCTTTTACACCATCTTCTTTGACTTACAAACTACTCTGGAGGTTGTTTTGACACCCAATTTACAGAGCAAGAAAATGAGACTCAGAGAGATTAAGAGCTTGGGCTTGTCAATGAGGGAGGCAGGAGTCAGACTCAGATGCCAAATCTGGGGTCCTGAAAGACCTCAAATTTCTGGGGTAGCCACTCCTACTAATTCTTGAGGAATTGATGTGACCTCTCTGAGGCTCGGTTTCCCCATCTATAAAATGGGAATGATGCTGTGGGTCTGAAGAGTTGCAGGCAGCAGATTCCCGAAATGGAAGTCATTATTATTATTAAACACCCGCATCCATCCAGCAGGCACAAATGGACTTCTTTGCTACAGCTTTTGATGTCTGGGCTTAGCCTGCCTGTCTACAAAACGATAGCACAGACCTTGAAGGCTGGGAGTGGGTCAACAAAAGATAAAGCGCAGCCCAAAGCCTATTATCTCAGCTTCAGATATCGACATTGGCAGACTTTTCTGTGCTTGCGGAGGGAACGCATTGAAGCTCCTGCCAAGAAGAGCAAAAACTGATTTGCCCACATGCAGTCCAGCCTTCTGATCTGTCCTTGGAGACAAAATAAGGAAACTACTTCTTTGATCCGACGCTATTTTTATCTGCCTCTGAGCAGTGCTTATGGTGCATTAAGTGTTTCATGGGGAAAGGGGCTATCAGTAGGCTGAGATAATCATTAGCCTTGCCCAGTCCTATAAATGGGCACCTTTTGTCTTCTCTGACAGTGCTGGAGGGGCCAGGTTTGGGTCACCTGCTGATGGCAGTTGAGAAATGGTGTCTCCATGCCCTGGCTGGTTGGTGCTGACCAGATGGCAAAGGAGGCAACAGTTGTCTTGTATGCGCATGCGCTGTGGATCTAGACGGCCTGGGAGGGTGCTCATGTCCACTCTGCTCTCTTGGCTCTCTTCCCTGCCCTCCTGACTCTGGCTTAACACCCAGCTTTTCGTCTCTGTGTCACTCACCCCTTCTACTCTCAGGATGCATCTGGGTGCAGGTTTCTGGGCTTCTGTTCATCCAGAACTTTAGGCAGAGACCACCCCCATCAATCCTTCCTGGGGATTCAGACAGAAAGGGTCCTGGTGTGTATGTTGGGCCTTAAGGACAAAGTTAAGCCACAAAAAGAAGGAGAGGGTAGATGGCTGAAGGAGGCCTTCGGGCAAGAAACATGGAGATGGAAATTAGTGTAGCAGGATAATATTCAGAGATATTAACCAAGCTTATTGTGATTCCCTCCTGAAGTGGCTGCTTTCCAGGTGCCCTGCCTACAGTGGGTGGAAGTGGATATGGGCCTGAAACCAAGTGCAATGGTTCATTTTAGGTGTCAGCTTGACTGGGCCACAGGGTGCCTGGACATTTGGGTAAGCACTATTCTGGGTGTGCCTGTGAGAGTGATTCTGGATGCAAATAGCCTTTGAACCAGTGGACTGGAGTAAAGCAGATGACCCTCCTCAGTGTGGGCAGGCCTCATCCAATCAGTTGAGAACCTCAACAGAACAAAGAGACTAAGCAATCAGGGACTCCTCTCTGACTGCCTGGAGCTGGGATATCAGCCTTTTCTGCATTTGTACTATGACTGAATATCAGCTCTTTCCGGGTCTTGAGCCTGCTGGCTGTTGGAGAACCCTTACACATCATGTCTCATTTTGACTTTGATTATAAAATATGCCCTGAAAACACATAGCAGAGATATATTCTTGAAAGTCTAGCTTTTAATGGTGAGAGTCAGGTTTTTTGGTAGAGGATTCAGCACATAATGTTTGTAGTATAAAGACTGGTTGGAAAACTTGCATGGGGGCAAAAGAGCAGACTGTCCATCCCAAGGGGAATCATATATCAATGGAGGAAGATGGCCAGAGGGATGTGGGTAGAGGGTAGGGGTCCTTGAGAAGGGCTTGTGCTCTGCTCCTTCATTGCCTGAGCATTGTCTGATAGAATGCAGTGGGTCATGGGATGGGGGATCAAGGGCCAAGCAAACATGCACTTGACCCTTCTGGAAGAGAAGGGAGCAGAATCTTATACTGAATATTTACCCAGTTGTTCAAATCTAATTTTCACATTCCACAATCTTTTTTCCCCTAGCATCAGAAAGTTGCCCCTGAAAAATTGACTTGTGTGTGTGTTAGGGTCTGTGGATCACATGCAATAGGAAAATCAACTCAATTAGTTGACACAACAAAGACTTGTTTGACTAACTCAAGTGAAAATCCACACTAAGGTGGACTTCAGGTGAGGCTAGTTTCAGGGACACAAAATGTTATATGGCCCATTTTTCCATGCTGCCTTCTACAATGTCAGATTTATTTAAAAGTTGCTCCTTATCAGTATGCAAGGTGGCAAATTGCAGCTTCTTGGGCTTCACAAGTCTTCTCTAATGTCTAGCAAAAGGATCCTTGGTTCCAATGCTCAAAGTCATGTGATCACTCTCAGGCCTAACTTAGGCCATGTGCCTATTCCACCCACAGTATGCACTGTGTCACTGAGTATTAGCTCAGCTCAGGATATGGACTTCATGCCTAAACCCTGGAGAGGAGACACTTTTCTGAGACCCCATGGGTGGCCAGGTGGAAATCAAATCTGTTGGGAAGGGGTAGAGAGTATCTAGATGCTGAAGAGATAACAACAAGTATCCTCTATGAATGGGAGCTTGCATTTTTATATTTTTTCAAAAACTGGTTTTGCTAACTCCACCCACACA
The DNA here is from genome assembly GCA_020662805.1 of Glaucomys volans. Lineage (NCBI taxonomy): Eukaryota > Metazoa > Chordata > Mammalia > Rodentia > Sciuridae > Glaucomys > Glaucomys volans. The sequence goes on along the minus strand of JAJEJO010004694.1, from coordinate 73,901 downwards.
TTTTCTGCTAATTGGTGAATGATCTTCAACCTGAATAGAAATTGCTAAATTCTCATCAGCCAACTGGGGCAATTAGCAAGGCTCATCTTTACCTGTGGTTAGAGGCTGACTCCCACACCAGGGGCCCAGGTTTCGCCTAGTGCTGGGGAGTCTGCTGAGACTCACACTGCTCATCTGTAAAATGCATCTAGTGGTTCCTGCTTTGAGGTCAGGTAAGTTCTGCCCCATAGCAAGTGGGTGGTGAGTGGAGGCTGGTCTTAGGATGTGCTGTCAGTTTATGTAAATGCGATGGAGGATGCTCTCTGCAAAATGCTGGGGAGCCTTAGTGACAGATGACTGATCCAAATGGTAAAAGAGAGGATGGAAGCAAAGGTGACACTGAAGCTGTCAGTCAGTACCCCAAGGGCATGGGCGGAGGGGAGGGGCACACAGGCACAGGGAGGACCCCAGAGTCATTTGCCACACCTCTGTACAGCTCAGGTCTTCCTGAGGCTCCTCATGAGACCCTGACGAGCTGTTCTCAATTCACTATCCAATTCAGTGATTGTTACTGGAGGTGGCTCCTTTGGTTTGTATGCAGTTTTCCCTGAGGGTTCATGTGCTGGAAGCTTGTTCCCCAGTGTGGCTGGGCAAGAGGTGGTGAAACCTTAAGAAGTGGAGCCTCATCGGAGGTAATTTGGTCATTGGGGCCAGGCCCTTGGAAGGGATTATTACTGGTTTCACAGAGTGAGTTAGGCCTTGCAAGAGCACGTTCTTTTAAAGAAGCACACCTGACACTAGAATCTCTTAGCTTCCCATCTTACCACATGATCTCTGTCACACATGCTTCTGCCATGATACCATCAGTCATGAGGCCCTCATCAGAGCAGGGCAGAAGACAAGACTATGCTCTCGGATCTCCAGGTCTGTAAGAACTCTTTTCTTTACAAATTATCCAGCCTCTGCTGTTGTGTTATAGTAGCAGAAAATGTGCTAACATGGTGGCCATCCTTGTAAGTGGTCATTCCACAGGACCTGATTCTGATGGCATCCTGACTGCTGAAGGAGGTTGTGCAGGGAGCCCTGTAAGGCCCTGCCCAGGATGACTGGCTACTCTCTGGTGAACTGGTGATGCTAGTGTGTATCCAAAGTTGCAGAACCCTCAGTGTGCAGATGCCCAGGACAGTGTAGTGGGTAGGAACAGTGATGTTGGTAGGTGATATGGCAGGGAGAACCCAAATCGCCCATCCCCCAAAAAAGATGAATCTAGAGTTGAAGGTCCAGGGTTCCAGCTGTGCCTGTGCTTCCTCCTAGCTGTGTGGTCTTGACCAAGACATTTCAATGAACTCTACTTCCTCATCTTCAGGTACCAGGGTGGAAAGTATGACCCACGGGAACCTTTGGTGAGAGACTTCCGAGGCAGAAAGTGTTCCTGCGACAAGGCATTGTTAGGACAGGACTCCTCTCTCAGTTCTGGCCAAGACCCCTCAATGCAGAAAGTGAGTCAGTGGGTGGCAAGTGTCCCACATTGGAAAGTGGAGGTGAGCCTGCCCAGGGGTCCTGAGGAGTCCACAGGGGCTTATGGTTCAAGGTCCTCAGACCAGCACCTCCTCAGCATGTTCCTCCGCAGCCTCCTTTGCTGGAGGGCCTGGCTGGGCCTGAGACCCTCAGTGACCTTGGTCAGGCCCCAATTCTCAACATGGCCCATGTGCTGAGGCTCCTCATGTGTCTGTCCCTCCTCAGTTCTGGACTGAAAAGGCCGTGCCTGATTGACAGCTCCTGAGCTCAGCCAAATCAAAGTTGCCCACCTTCTGTCCCTCCAGCACTGCTTCTGTCTTGCCTGGCCCAGGTAACAGCAGCTCTACCTTTTTAGTTGCTCAGGAAAACAAACCCAGGGGTGTCTTGGTCTCCTTGCTTTCTCTTTCACACTATTTTCAATGAAGCCAAAATCCATTTGACTCAAGTTTGAAAATATATCCGACTTTGACCCCTTCTCACCACTCTCTTTCCTCTTTTGTGGCCCAGAGCTTACCTGGATTTGTGCACCAGTCCCCAATTAGTTCCCATCATCCATTCATGTCCTGCTACTGATGCAGGCCAGACTCTTTTTTTTTTTTCTTTTTTGTGGTACTGGGAGTTGAATCCAGGGACCCTCTAGCACTGGGCTACATCCCCAGCCCTTTTTAATTTTTACTTTGAGACAGAGTCTAAGTTGCCCAGACTGGCCTTGAACTCTCCATCCTCCTGCCATAGCCTCCTGAGTCACTGGGATTATAGGCATGTGCCACCACGCCCAGCCAGACTCCCTATTTTTAACACCATCTAGAGATATCCTTCTAAAAGGAGGCGGATGATGTCACTCCTCTGCTAAGAGACGCACAGTGCCTCCTTATCTCTCTCTATGAGGCCCTGTGTAATCTTTGCTCCCACTTATCGCTTATCACTTTCTCCTCCCTCACTTTATCCCATCTACACTGGCCTCTGTTGTTCTAAGAATAGGTCAGTTTTAATTTTGCCCCAGGGCCTTTGCACAGCCCCTTCAGTCTGTCCAGAATGCTTTCCCTTCATGGTCCATTCTCTAGTCTCCCAGGTCCTTGCTCCAGCATCACCTTCTCCCCAGGGCCCACCTGGGGCCTCACAGTTAAAGTGGCAGCTCCATTTTCACTGCACCCTCCCTCCCTGCCTAGCTTTTTGGTTTTCCTCCATGGCAGGGATAACAGTCTAATGTACTAAGTCATCTGCTGATGGATGTTTTTGTCTTTGTCCCCTCCCACTGAAGGGCAACTTTGTAAAGGCAGAGAATCTTGTCTGTCTTGTTCTCTGGGGAGATGTGGAAGGCTGGACCAAGAGGCTTCACTATGTGGGGAAAGAGAAAAAGGATAGTTTGGATGTGGCAAGGTGGAGATGACAGGCCTCTCAGCTGAATGTGTGAGCTCCTGGGCTTGGGGCAGGGCCTTTGGCCAAGAGGTGTGGAGTGGGGAGTCCTGGCTGCGCTGGTGGCATTTAAATCATGGTGGGAGAGATCCTTGTGGGATGAGTGTGGAGCCCTGGGCTCTGGGAAGCTGCTGTTGATCAGTGGCAGAGTGATGCCACTGATAAGCAAAGGAGATAAGAAGGAGCAGCTGCGTCCTGGAGATGAGGCCATTAGGAGTTTGTGAAGTCAAAGGCTGGCCTCTGACATAGGTGTCACCCCTCTATGGGAGGTAAATATTCACATATGTTACATTTTCTCTGCCTGTCATCTGTCATTGAAAGCCTTGGTTGATTCTATATGTGAATAATTCTTCAGTAAACATGGGAGTACAGGTATCTCTTTGATATACCAATTTCATTTTATTTACTTTGGATATAGACCCAGAATTGGAATTGCTGGATCATATGATAGTTCTATTTTTAATTTTTTGAGAAACCTGCATATTGTTTCCATCATGGCTGTACTAATTTATGTTCTTATCCAACAGCCAACAGGATTCTTGTTTCTTCTGCATCCTCACCAATTCTGGTTATCTTTTGTCTCTTTGTAATGGCCACTCTAACAGTGTGAGGTGATATTGCAGTTTGATCTGCATTTCCCTGATGATTGGGCACCTTTGCCTATACCTCTTGGTCGTTTGCATATCTTCCTTGGAAAATGTCTAGCCCCGTCCTTTGACCATTTTTAATCGGGTTATTTATTTCCTTGTTATTGAGTTTTTAAGTTCCTTGTGAATTTTGACTATTAATCACTTGTATGGTTGGAAAATGTTTTTCCCATTCTGTAGTTTGCCTCTTCGCTCTGTTCTTTCCTTCATTTGTCCTTTAGTTTTGGTGTCATCCCTTTTGCCTAATTTTGCTTTTGATGTTTGGCATTGTATGTAAACAACTATTGCAAAGACCAATGTCAAGAAGCGTTTCTTTTATGTTTTCTTCTAGTAGTTTGAACTTTTCAGAGCGTGCCTTTAAGTCTTTAATCCATTTTATGGAGATTTTTGAATATGGTGTGAGGTAGGGTTCGATATTATTCTTCTGAGTGTGGATATCCAGTTTTCCCAGCATGGTTTACTGAAGAGACTGTTCTTTCTCCATTGAGTGTTCTTGGCACTCTTGTTGAAGATCAGTTTATTATCACTGCATGGATTTATTTCTGGGCTCTAATCTGTTCTGTTTTGATACCAGTACCCCTTATTTTGATTATTATAGCCATATAGATTTTTTTTTTTTCAAATCCGGAAGTGTGATTTCATCCTCTGGCTTTGTTCTTCTTGCTTAAGATTGCTTTAGCTATTCTAGGTCTCTGGCAGTTTCATATGAATTCTAGGATTATTTTTTCTATTTCTGTTAAAAATGACACTGGAGGTTAGGTGGGGATTGTATTGACTATAGATTGTTGTAGGTAGTTTGGCAGTAGATCATTTTGGGTAATAGTACCATTTTGGGTAGTTTCAACAATATTAATTCTTCCAATGCATGAACACATGCTGTCTTTTCATTTACTTGTATCTTCAACTTCTTTCATCAATGTCCTGTAGTTTTCAGCATAAGCATAACTATTTTGAGGCTCATCCATATTGCTGTGTGTACTGATAGTTCATTCTTTTATGCTTTGAGTAGTAATGCACTATATAAACACACAAGGTTACTTATCAATTCATCTGTTGATGAACAGTAATTTTCATATTTTGACTGTTACACACACAAAGGTGCTATGAACATTCATGAATAAATATTTGTGGGAAAATGCCTTCTGCTTTCTTAGGCAAAATCTATATCTTAGTCCATTTATGTTGCTATAGAAGAATATCTGTGCCAAACAGTGTTTAAAGAGGTTCATTTGGCTCACAATTCTGATAGCTGAACAGTCCAAATTGGTTGACACCAGCCTTTGGATAGGGACCCCTGGTTGTATCAGGTGGGTACTGAAGCAAAAAGGGAACCAGTCATATGCAGTAAGTGCCACACTGTGGGGTGGTCTCACCTTGTTACAACCCACTCTTGGAGAAAAATCCAATCACATGAGACTCAGCCCACTCTAGGGAGATGGGTACTAATTCCTTCCAAGGATGGTGACCCCACAGTCTCAGTAGACCCTCAGTAGGCTTCAACTCTTAAAGGTTTCTTCATTTCAATACCATTGCACTGGGGACCAAGCTTCTAGCACAGGAACTTTTGGGGGGACAAACCACATCTCAACCACAGTGTCCTAGGGGAAGAATGGCCGAGTCACTTGCCTATTCCTGCTTACAGTTAAGTTCCAGCAGATTTTGTTCTTACATTTTGAACTCTATTGTTCAGTGCACAGATGCTTAGGACTGTCAAATCTTCTCAATGAATGGATGCCTTGATCACTGTAAAATGACCTTTCTTTGCCACTCGTTATATATATATATCTCCCAAATATACTTGGTCTGATATTAATATTGCCACTTCATTGAGGAGGAATCATGTTCCAAAGGGAACCTTCCCTCATTTTTCCATTCCTGGACTAGATGTCCCTTGTCATAGCTCTCAACCCATCATATTATACCCATCTGCTTAGGTCTGTGTCCTCCCCAAAATAGTAAGAAGCATGAGCCAGAATCTGCCCATCCCTGTATCAAACAGGGCTCACTTGTTTATCAAATGAATAAGTTGATGCAGGAAATATAACTGAATCCAGAAGAAAAAGCATCTGAGTTGGAGGAAGGTTTCCCGCTGCAGGGTCTGTGGCAGGCTGTGTCTCGCTCCTCCGTTCTCAACCATCCTCTGCCTAGGCTTTACTGCCTCAGGCTCACCTAGTTCTCTCTGAATCCCATCCACCACCCTCAGGATGGCTTCCCAGCTTTCCTCACCATCACCAACCTCCCTTCTCTGAGCATAAGCAGTAATGAAGCTTGGACTGCTGTGCCAGGAGGTGGCAGAATGAGGGAGTTGAGAGAGTGGACCCTGGGTTATAATCCTGTGTCACTCTGGTGGGATCTGGGCTGAGTTACCTAATCTCTCAATTTTTTTCACCTGTAAACTGGGAGAAGACAATTGCAAAGGTTAAATAAAGTTGTCTCATAGACACTTAAAATGATAACTGGCAGATACAGGGTTCTCTTGTGGATGGGTTATTGTCAACAATATGTTGCACTCTTTCTCACGCGGGCAGGAGAAACCAGTCCCCAGAGGGCGGGGACAGGCCTGCAGAAGAATGTGCACATGGCAGGTGCTCAAGAAAAACAGTGGGTGGTTTGATGAGAAAGAAACTCATGAATGGCACATGTCCATCTGTCAGGATTGAGCTTTGCACTTTGCCTAGAGTCCTGAGTCCTCATAACCCATCGAGGTAGATGTTGTAACCCATCTGAGAGAAAAGTAGACGTGCTGGAAGGAATGACCCTAGGTGACCCAGTCAAAGAAAGGCAGAACAGGGTGTGAGCCCAAATCTGCTTGCTTTGTATTTGGGGCTGCTCCCTCCTGATTCATGGTGGCCTTAGCACACAGAGTCCGCAGAACTCGAGGACACCCTGGGCAACAGGAAGTCTCCTGGGGACAAGGAAGCCCATTCTTCTCACTTTAGCATGGGGCTCCCACGAGTGTTTGCCTCCCTGCCAGAATGTTCTGGTCACAAAGTACTACCATGCCTTCTGGTTTTTGTTAAAAAAAATTCCTACTTGTTCCAACAGCAAATATTTGATAATTATCCTCACTAAAAGTTTAAAAGTTCAAATTAATCAATCATTGCACAACTTATTTCAGCAGGAAATAGAAGAACAAAGGGAAATTAGCCAGGGGGAGCTGGATAATCCTAAAAATACAGTTATATTATCTGCAAATGTGCAGGACAAAAATCCAGCCTAACCTTTTACTCCACATACCCTGCTCCTATTTGTAGCAAATCCATGATAATTCTCTATACCACAAAGATTAGCCCACAGCACTACCATCATTGTCTAGACACAACAGCTCAGCAGCTGGACCATTTCTCCTGAGAGGAGCTGTGGGGTTGAATGCTCTGGACCATGGATGTTGTGGGACTTTTGTCACCTCCAAATATGACAACACTGGCTGCTGAAGGGTGAAGGACATGGCAGTCTCATGGTGACCTTCTGCTGCCTGTAATCACAGGGGCCACCTTTGCTTTCAGCTTTTTGTTGCTGTGACCAAAATAGCTGACACAAACAACTTAGAGGAGGAAAGACTTATTTTGGCTCATAGTTTCAGAGGATCCAGTCCATGGTCAGCTGGCTCCAAGGCAGAAACATCATGGCAGAGAGGTGTTATGGAAGAAAGCTACTCAGCTTATGGCAGCAAGGAAGGTAGGGGAAGAGAAGGAGAGGGTGAGAGAGAGAGAAAGAGAGCCAGACAGACACACACACACACACACACACACACACATACACACCTGGGAAAAGATAATCCTTCCAGGGCACAACCCCAGTAATCTGGTTGAAGGCTGCTTTGGGGAGTCTTAGTTCCCCAAATGCTCCTTAACTTATAGTGGGGTTAACATCCTGAAAAATTCATCATCAGCTGAAAATATCATGAGTTGAAAATCAATGAATACACCTAACCTGAGCATTATAACTTAGCCTAGCCTATCTTAAATGTGCTCAGAACACATACATAGCAAAATCACCTAACACAAAGACAGTTTCATAGTAACATGTTGAATATCTCATGTAATGTATGGACTATCCAGTGATATAACATGCTGTTTCCCTTCATGTTTGGGTGGCTGATTGGGAGTTCTGCCCAGTATCATAAGCACCATGAGACAGGATCAAACCTCATATTGCTAGCCTGGGAAAAGATCCAAATTCAGAATTTGAAGTACAGTTTCTCCTAAATTCGTATCACTTTTGCACCATTATAAAGATGAAATCCTCAGTTGAACAATCTTCAGTCAGGAACTGGATACATTCCTGTGGCCTCCCCACAAGAGATGCAGTAGCTCGTGTGGCTCCAAAACCCCCAGTTACTCCAATAAAAGCTTGTCAGAGCACATTTGGGCAGGATCTGAGTGCTTCTGCACAGTCTCTGAATGCTCCAAGAAGCCTACTGAGAAGCCAAGTGCAGAAGGGCCAGGCTAAGTAAGGGCTGAGGAAGGAAAGGGTCAGTGAGGCTGGGCTCAGGCCTGGAATAGAGGATTGTTGTCCCTTTGCTAATTACCTGCTTGAAGCAGGTGAATAGCAGGTGGACAGACTAGTATAGGAGGGTTGGGATGGAATGATTTTAAAAAATTCATATGAACATTTAATCTTTGCATCAGTTTCTATTTGGTCCATGAAAAAGACAAAGAAAAATATAATTTTTCTGCTTATTTTCACATATATCATATGCATCATAGAGTTGATTGTATTTTCATCTCCCACAAATTAAATCATGCATGAGAGTGCCTTCTACTCCCCATCCAGAGACTGAGCCTAAGAGGCTCCAAGTTCAAGCAGAAGTCACCAGTGACAATGCTTTGGAAAGGGTAGTGGGTGAGAGACAGGAGGAGTCACGTCTGTGCACAGTCAGAAGTTGAGAATGGCCTAGGAAGAGGCAAAGGGACTTGGGGCATCCAGTGGGGACACTGAAACATTCTCAGCAGGTCCTGGTTGGTGGCAACTCTTTAGAACCCTCTGGTTCAGAGGTCTAGACAAGAGACAGATGGGAAAAACTCCTATCACAGAGAAGGCTCCATAGGTTTAATTAGCACAAACCGAGCACAGGCTACTCTGGCAAAAGGATGTTGTTAACTCTTGTGCATTAAGCTGGTAGTCTGGAGGGCTGTGTGTGGACCCTGTGCTCAGAGAAGAGTCTTCATAGCAGAGGAGGAGGAAGGTGGTAGTAAGAGTCAATGCTCTGCTTCAGAGCTGACTAATCTAAGTACTACCCCGAGCAATTTACCAAGCATGGACTGGAGAGGGCTCCCTTGGGAGGAGGGTTGAAGAGGACCAGACACTTTGATGAGGATGCAGGGCAGGGACCTGAATGATGTGGGGCAATGAGTCTGGAGAAGAGTTGGGAAGAGTGTCCAAGCATTAAAGCCATGCAAAGGCCCTGGGGCCAGACAAATTTAGCTTAAGAGGCAGCCAAGGAGCAGGGGAACAGGGGAGCAGGGAGAATAGCAGGTGAGGTCTGAGAAGGTGCAGGCATCACAGAGGATCATCCAAGACAGTGGCACTGAATGGTGGGAAGATGAACCCGAACTCCAAGTAAAACAAGTGAACAGCCCCCTGGGGTTACCCTAAGAGCCGAGGCTGTCATGGACCACGAGTGGGAGCAGATAGGCTATGTGGAGATGCCTTGTGACAGGCACATGGCCTGGGGTCTGACCAAGAAAGATGGGCTCCCTACAGGAGCCATGGGATCAGAAGGTCCTCCATGCCCACTGCCTGAGAACAAATGAAGCCCCCATGAGCTGGGGCAGAATGAGGTCAGGGAGGAGAGCCATGGAGCCAGAGCTGTTGGGGAGCACTTTCCCCTTGGTCTCCCACCCCAGGTCCACTGCAAAAATGTCATGGTAGAACCCTCAGATAAGCTTGAGGCACTCCTGGAGCTGTGTGAACTTGTGTCCCACTTCCTGTGGAACCCAGGGGAACAAGGAGGGCCCCAGTCAACTTCCTCCGTGCCCTGGGCAACTGCATGATCAGGTAATATGGCCACAGGGTTCACACAGGGAGGACACTCACTGAGTATGTATCGGCTGAGCACAGAGCAAGGCAGGACCCAGATGTTCCTTCAGATTCCAGCAAGGATGGAGGGCCATCACCAGGACCCAGCATGAGCCATGCACACTGAGTCAGGGCCACTGCAGAGCTCCTGTTGGTGCTCCAAAGCCCTGCCTCCACTTCCCAGGCCTCCATTTCCCAGAGCATGGGTGGCACTGGTGGAAATATGGGGATGAGTTTAAAACGGAAAACACTATTATCTCATTTCAAATTTCAGAACACTGAGGACAAACAGAACATCCCACCACTCTCAGAAGAGAAATAAAAATAGGTTAACATGGTTTAGAAACAATGGTTCACAGGTCAGAAGGCTGGAAGAATCTTGTTGGTATTTCAAAAACTGTAAGAAAACAGAATACCACCTTCAAAATTCTAAATCTTGGTCAGGGAATATAATAATAGCCATGAGTTTACCAGGCTGCCATAGCAAAAATCTTAAAACTGGGTAGCTTAATGAGCAGAAATTTGTTTTCTCACAATTCAGGAGGATGAGCATCTGAGATCCAGGTGTTAGCAAATTTAATTTCCTCTGTGGCCTTTTTCTTGGCTTGTTGATTGCTGCTTTCTCCTTGGGTCCTCGCATGGCCATCCGTCTTGTTGTCTGTGTCCTAATCTCTTCTTATGAAGTCACCAGTCAAGTTGAATGAGGGCTCACCTTAACAGCTGCTTCTTACCTTACTTACCTCTTCACAGGCTCTATCTCCAAATACAGTTACATTCTGAGGTAGTGGGATTGGGATTTCAATATGTGAATTTTGGGATGAGCACAACTGAGCCCAAAGCACCAAACAATCAGAAGTGAGAATGTGAGACATTTTCAGACATGCAACCTCTAAGATTGTCCGTTCGTGCGTACTTCCTTCCGTCTTCTCAGGAGATGACCTTCTCCAAAACAGAGATATTACTCTGCACAGGTTGCAGGATCCAGGGGTCCAATAGGATAGGGAGTAGAACGGGATGCCCAGGCCAGCAATGAAGCGAAGCCACAATGGCAAAGTCGCAGGACCAGGAATGGCCAGGGGTTTCCAGACAGACTTTGCAAGAAAACAAAATTGATGGAACAGCTAATGTGTTAGAACACAGAAAATGTACAACAACAAGGAAAGGTATAGCCAGCAGAGAGGAGTTTGGGGATAAATTCAGGACAAGTACAGATGAAAATAGATGTAAAATACAGAACAATTATTCACTCCAAGTAAAACAAAAGAGTTATGCAAGAAAGGAAAAGAAAATTAAGCAGATGAAAAACAGAGCAATTATTAACTCCAGGTGAAATAAAAAGGTTACGCAAGAAAGGGCTTGGCTGTGAAAGGTTTTAACTTTGTTATGATGTAAACACTAAGTGTTAAATCTTTTCAAGAATGATGAAACCATCCCTCAACTCCAGAGTAAAAGGCAAAGCTGAATTTATTGTTCACTCAAGTAAGCCAGAGCCCTGCTGCTCAGGCAGTCTCTGCAAAGGAACAGAGCTGGGAGTGTGGGGATTAGCCAGTCACTGATGCTGGGCATGATGGTCATCTGCCATCCCTTGAAAGTTATTGGACAAGAGAGCTGGCATTCAGATGAATGAATCCAGTGAGTCCATTTCCTGATTGGTCAAATTTAAGGGTGTGGCTGACACTGATTGGTTGGCTGCAAAACCTGCTTCCTGAAGCTATTGAAAGAGTTTAACACTGGTCCTGCTGCGGTGCGTTTCCATGGCTACAGAACAATGGGGCTTTTCCTAGGAGTGTGGGAACTTTTGTATTCCCAATCCACACAGAATTAGGATGTAACTATGTTGTTGACAATGAGGGATGAAAAGTGTGAGAATTTGTGTGTGGTGCTGCCCACTGCTGGGGAGCCAAGGGGTGAGAAGAGAGATAAGGCCCACCTCCCAGGTTGGGCATTAAAAGGATCTCATTGAAAACTGGAAAATAAAAGTTAACCACATAAATATTCTTTAGCTTGATGAGCATAACATTGAAAGGACTGTTTCCTCCAGGGAGCCGGAAACTATGGGGTAGGGTAAGGGGACAGCTGTTCTGTCTAACTTTGTAGGGCTATTTCCACTCTCTCAAACTTACACATTCATAACTTCAATAACAGTTTTAAAAATTTAAATAAGATTTAATTTTAGAGGTTTTAGAAGATTTTAGAAGTTTTCACCTGGAAGTGTTGAAAATACACATTAAAATGTTCTTGTAAAGAAGGCAAAAAGAGGCCTGGAGTGATGGCACATACCTATAATCGATGGTACTTGGGAGGCTGAGGCAGGAGGATTGCAAGTTTAAGGTCAGCCTGGGGAACCAGTGTGATCCTGTCTCAAAATTGAAAAAAGGGTCAGGGATGTAGCTCAGTGGTAAAGCACCCCTGGGTTCAATCCCTGTACTGGGGGGCAAAAAATGGAAAACATTTCTGTCTTTAGCACATGGAGACAAGGTACCTAGATTTTTGTACCCTGTGCACAGTCTCTGCATGGATAAATCAATGGAGGATGTAGTTTCCCTTTCCCAGCCTCAAATGCCCCCTTCTTAACATCCCTCACCTCACCCTGACATCTGAGAAGGTGGAGCAGTTTGGGATGCCTGCCTAGATCCATGCCCTGTGTGGTTCCTCCAGAGAGGCTGTAGCGTGACTGTCACCAGACAGGGTTCCATGGAGGTGCAACCTAACCTGGGAGGGTTCTTGATTTTTGCCACTAAAAAAGAATTCCAGGATGAGTCAAAACTAGGCACAAACAAAGATTTATTTAAGTTCAGCACAGGTCTACACACCCCAATGGCACAGTGTGGGTGCTTCTTGCCTATCAGAGGAGGGATGAGTGATGCACCCAGGGTTGAGCTCTCTGATTATATATTTGACTTTCCTGGGAAGAAATGTGCAGGGTCTCAGGCAAGCTTCTTTGAAAATTAAATCCCATGACAATCATTTTATATTTGGGGTTCACGCTGTTTCTTTGTGGCTAAGCAGTCTAGCTATAATCAGTTGTGGGCACATTGTGTAAGTCTTACAATCTGGTGATGTTTAAATTGATTATGTTTTTGTTCCAGTTGATCTGTTACAAGCATACACTGAAGGTTTTGTTCATCTAACTAAAGGGAGAAGCATGACTGGTCATGCTTGCAGATTCAGGTCTCTATTTACTAAGGGTCTTTTTATCTCTCTTCTGAGAGTCCACCTACCTCATGAACAATAGGAATGCTCTGAAATGGGAGAAGCAACTGAACGAAATCCACACAGAACTGAAGAAGGTGAGAAAGCAGTGAACAGGATCACCAAGAAAGAACTCTCACAAAGCCACTGTATTAGAAAAGAGAAAATTAAGAACTTGAGAAAATAATGGGTGAAACACATAAATAGGCATTTCATAAAAGAGGAAACACACAAACACATAAGAAGTGTTGTTGTTCCTCATTAATGAGCAGAGAAATGCACATCAAGGTCCCAGTGAAATTCCATTTCACACACAAGATAATCTGTTCAATATCTTATTCAGGGGAAGAGTTATCTTCCCCCAAATTATGTGTAACATATTTAAGAGGAGAACCAAGCTGAGATTCATACATGGAGATGATAGATGTGGGATTTAAGAGGCATATATAATAATCCTTAAACCAGGAGTAATTACATGAGAGGTATTCTCCCAAGAATCTTGAAACTATCCTGTGCTAATGGTCCAGTGCTCTAAAGGGGAGTGCCACTACCTTCCTTCAATTGGAAGCTACTTAATCCTGAGATGCTTACCCTCCTCGTCCACCCAGTAGAACTCTAGGGTCAGGAAGCACCAAGGATCTGACTGTGGGCCTAATTGACACTGTCCCTGGAGCCTTCACCCTGATCTTGTTTCTGATCAGGGAGATCAAAGTGGGAGTGGGAGGAAAAAGTCTGTGGGAGTCAGCTTTCTATTACTATAATAAATAACTGAGACAAATAAACTTATAAAGAGGAAAGGTTTACTTTGGCTCACTGTTTTAGTCAACGTTTGTGCTGCTGTGACTAAAGGATTCAACCAGAACAACTATAGGGAAGGAAAAGTTTATTTGAGGGCTCACGGTTGAGATGGCTTAGTCCTCAGAAGGCCAGCTCCATTCCTTGGGGCTTGAGACAAGGCTGAACATCATGGTGGAAGAGTGTGGCAGAGGGAAGCGACTCACATCATGATCAGAGAGCAGAGAGAGCTCTCCACTTGCCAGATACAAACATATACCCTAAATCCATGCCCCAATTCCCACGTCCTCCAGTCACACCCTATCACTTTAGTTACCACTCAGTTAGTCCCTGAGAGGGGATTAATTCACTGATTGGGTTAATGTTACAACCCAATCATTTCTCCTCCAAATTTTCTTGCATTGTCTCACACATGAGCTTTTGGGGGCCACCTCACATCCAAACCATAATGCTCACACTTTTGAAGGTTTCAGTCCATGATCAGGCTCATATATCTCATTGCTTTTAGGACCACCCATTGATGGGGGGAGAGCACATCATGGTGGAAACTCACAGTGTTGCCAAATGGTTCACCTCATGGCCAGAACATGAATGAGAGCAAGGATGAGACTGGGGTCCTGCAATCCCCTTTGAGGACATACCCTCAGTCTTGGGGACACTTGGGCCTTTGGGGGACACCTAAATTCCCAACTATAGTAGAGCCTATGTTTAGGCCAGGCATAGTGCCACCAGCCGGGGTAGCAAGGGCAGTGTTGATGAGCATGCAGAGCTGCAGAGACCAGACTCTTCTAGGATGACAGGAACTTTAGAACAAAACCTTGGTCAGACAAACAGATGCTTTTCACCCGGATGGCCTCTGAGGTCCAGGTCCTGGAGGGCTCTACCATATCACAGTGGCCTGGGTCTGATATCTTTCTAGGTTACTCAGGCCTGGATAGGCCATTTTTATGGGTGTCAGCCAAGATGTATGCAGAAACATTTGGGACCCCTTTGAGAACACCCACCCTCTAAGAACCCCATTACCAGCAAGAAAGGCTTTTTTCACTTCTAAGGGAATTTTCCCTCAAAATGGAAATTCTGTCCTTCTCTGGTCCCCCAGTCACAGTTCTGCAATGAACACAAGGAGACTCTGATAGGATTTTAAAGAAGGTGGCACTGGATATATCACACACTTGTGGCATTTTGTGTGAAATATATGCTTCACTGATGGGCCCTCTGTCTAGAATAGACAAACTGCCAGTGAAATGATAGTCCTCCCAGAGGAGAGAGGCCCCATTCTGGAGAGAGGAGAATGCTGCAACAGGAGTCTCAGCCTCCCTCCCTCCTTGCATCAGTCTGTCTCAGTACAGCTGCCCTCGAGTCCTTAGGGGCGAGTCTAATGAACCATGTGCTTGGCAGGCGTTCCATCACCTCGGGGACCTCTTGGAGCTGCAGCGCTGACCTGGCCTTGTGGACGTCAGGCAGAGCAGCTGGCAGGAAGGAGGAGGTGGCAGTGCTGAGGACGTAAGCCTTTTCCCCTTGGTTCAGTCTCAGGAGCCAGGACTCATTGAGAACCCCCACCCTCACACTGTTTTTCTTGTAGAGTGCTATTCCCAGGACCAACTGGGTTCAGGTCACAGGACAGGTGCTTCCTGTACACTGTCCTTGACCATCATGCGCATCTGCCAGGTGAGCATGCTCCTCCTCAGTTTACAACTGAGCAAAACAAGGGCTCAGAAGGAATGAGCTTGTCTATCCTCACCTGAGCAACCGCCTGTGGGTCTGACTCCAAAGCCCTTCCTGGGAAACCTAGACCAATGCTTTTAAAGTGTCCCCCCCTCTTCAAGGGAATTTTCTAGGTCATTGGCAATTTAGTGTGGCCTAGGCTTAATGGTCCTGGGGCCCCCAGGAGGAGGAGTGGGGTTCTCCATGGGGAGGGATGACAAGAATAGGCCAGGGATGGGAACGAGCTCCTGATGTAACCCCAGGGGGGTGCATGACTGGGGGCTGGGTGTCAGAATGTGCCTGGTGAATCATTAAAGGGTGTACAGCTCTTCTCTGGACTGTGCACTCCCAAATGAAATGGGCAGCCCCAGGCCTCCCTCCCTCCCACCCCAAGCCCTCTGTCCTGATTTTAGGTTTGTCTAAATACTTACCGCCAGGTACTATGCTGCATACTTATAATCCCAGCTTCTCAGGAGACTGAGAAAGCAGTGTGGAGATTCCACGGAAAGCTTGGAATGGAACCACCATTTGACCCAGTTATCCCACTCCTTGGCATGTACCCAAAGGACTTAAAATCTGCACCCTACAGTGACTCAGCCACATCACTGTTTATAGAAGCTCAATTCGTGATAGCTAAACTATGGAACCAACCCAGATGCCCTTCAACAGATGAATGGGTTAAGAAAATGTGGGATATATACACAATGGAATATTACTCAGCCATCTATAAGAATGAAATTATAGCATTTGCTGGTAAATGGATGGAATTGAAGAATATCATGCTAAGTGAAATAAGTCACTCAAAAAAACCAAAGGCTGAATATTCTGTCTGATAGGCAGATGCTAACTCACAGTCAGGTTGGGGGTGTTTAGGGAAGAATAGAAGTACTTTGGATTAAACAAAGGAAAATGAAGAGAAAGGAGGGGGAATGGGAATAGGAAATATAGTAGAATGAATAGCACATTACTATCCTGTGTGCATGTTTGATTACATGACCAATGTAACTCTCCATCATGTACAATCAGAAGAATGAGAAGTTATACTCCATATATGTATAATATATCAAAATACATTCTACTATCATGTGTAACTAATTAGAATAAATAAATAAATACTTATTATCTTTAGGAGTAGCTTCAGAATTCTCCACTAGCCCTGCATCCCTGAGACAGTCCCTCAAACCTCTTTACTTCTACCCCTTCTCTGAAATTCCATTTCATGTTCCAGCTGAAAGGACAGAGTCTTCAAGGACTAATTTGGCAATCTTCGCTATATTTATAAATCTGCTCAGAAAGCATGGTGGAATCCAAGGGGATTGACACATTTGAATTCAAAATTTAGATGCACAGGCAGTTAGCCTAGGCCCTGGGGACTGAGCTGCTAATCTGTCAGGCCTGTTCCCTGTCTCATGAGTGGGGGTGCAGGGGGTTTGGCATCATTCACTCATTCAGTGAAGAGTTACTGGCCCCCACTCTGTGTCATGTACTTTTCCTTTCTTGGTGTTGAGATTTACAGGTGAACAAAGGTCCTACCCACAGGTGTTCTGACAGGTGAGGAGGCTTAGAAACAGCATCAGAACCTGATTTGCTGTCCCAGGTAGGAAGGTCACTGTGGAGGACGATGGAAGTTTTGGGGAGGGTGGTTTTTGAATGAAGTATGGAGAGAGGGAGCCAGTCATATGGCTAGCTGAGCAAGTAGCTTCCCTGCAGAGTAAATAGCAAGGACAAAGGCCCAGACCCTGCTTTCTCTGAGCATCGAAGGGCAGGTGAGAGGAGCAGGAGGGAGGAGGGGAGGTAACAGGTCTACTAGCAGGGCCTGTGGCTCCTACTCCAGGCTTCTGGGGCCCTTGGAAGGGTCTGAGTAGAAGTGGGAAATGGTTTGAGTGGAAAATTATTGGCCTTCAGTGATGAGGAAGGACAGGAGGAAGTCAGGGTGGACCATGTGAATCTTCTCTGTCTGCTTGGGCAGCTGTAACAAATACCACACGGTCAAACAGTGAGATGGGATGGCTATAATTCATCCCATATGGCACCAGTGATAGGGAATCCCAGGGAGACATCCCGGTGCTGGGGTCCACCACAGTGGTAGGGAAGAAGGAGAGAAAGAGTCAGATTGTGCCGGCGTAATAAGGTAGGGCATGGGAACAGTGCGCCTAGTTGAAGGCAATAGGGGTGTTATCACTTAAATCTGTAATGTCCCCTCTTGAAGGCTTATGTGTTGAAAGCATGGTCCCCAGTGCAACAAGGTTCAGGGGTGGGCCTTTAGGCAATGATGGGACCATAAAGGCTCTGAGCTCATCAGTGAATTAATCCATTGATAGCTGAATGGGCTACTGGGAGGTGGGACCTAGTGGGAGAAGTAGGTCACTGGGGGTGACCTGGAAGGGCTTATTTTTTCCTTGGACCCTTCCCCTGCCCCACTTTGCTTCCTGGTGCCATGAACTGGGCAGCTTTCCTCTTCCATGCCCTTTCACCATGAGGGTTCTGTCTGGGAGTTGGCCAGCCATGGACCTAATTCTGTGAAACCATGAGCCAAAATAAAGAATTTTTTTGTCCTCTAAGTTGTTCTTGTCAGGTATTTGGTTATAGCAATGAAAAGCTCACACTAGGGGTGTGCGCCTTGTAGAGAATTTAACCCCGATGAAGAGTTGATCACTTTATAATATTGCCATGTAAAGTCAATTCTTAATGTTATTATTGATGAACTATTTCTCCCTCAAAAAATAATTACTTATCCATTTTCTAGAAATAGCCACTGTCTCTGTGGAGTTTTATTAATATGTCTACAAATCTGAAGTTAGCACCTTTTTCTTACTTTTCCTTTAATCAACCTTATGTTCCACATACACGTTAATTCAGAGAACTTGCACCTGCACAGGTGGCCCCTCACAGAGACTGGGTCAATGGAGGTGCCCCGGCTTCAGAATTACACCAGCTACCTGGGTGCAGGTCAGGTCTCTAAGACCTGTAAATAAGTGGGAAATTTGATTAAACATTGGCAGCATGGCAATTATAAAGACAAGGAAACAGAATGAAGGTCATTTTAACTTTGTTGATGTGACCACTTGGGATGTTGATTTGTGCTTAAAATCTAAAGTAGTGAAAGAGTATGAATTTCAAGGTGCATTTTTTGTTTGACAAGTATCTGTTTTAGTTCACACATGAAATATTACCGACTTAAAATGACATCTTTATAATTGAAATTTAGCCTCAATTAAGGGATTGTTTTAAAACTAAAGAATTCATCAAGAAATGTAGTGTTATATCAGTAATATCTTTTAGCAGTGGCCAAAATCATACCTCTTGTGGCTGATTCTGCTTTATTAAAATCCACTTTTTTTCTTGGCGTGATTATCTGTGCAAAGTTCAATTTAAAAAAATTTTGCTTTGCATTTTTTTTTCTGGACAGTATTGTTTGTTTTAGTTTATAACTGAGTCAGTCTGCTTTCTGTTACTTTAACAAATACTTGAGATAATCAATAAGGAGGAAAGATTTATTTTGGTTCATGGTTTCAGAGGTTTCAGTCAATGATTGCTTCACCCTGTTGCTTTGGACTTGTGGCAGCATAGAACATCATAGGGGGAGCAGGCAGCAGAAGAAACACATCATGGCAGCTAGGAAGCAAAGACAGAGGAAAAGGAGCAAGGTTACCAATGTCTCCTTTAAAGGCAGGATGTTAGGATGTGATGGAACCTGCAAGAGTGGGCTTAGCAGGGAGCCTTTGGGTCATTGAGGACCGAAGGGCAGGAATTGATTAAGGTAGTTCTCATGCAACCCCTTGATGGTTCTTGAGAAAGAATTGTGATGAAGGCCTGAGCCTGGTCTTACCCAGTCTCTCTTGCTTCCTGAATCAGATTCAGTCACTTGCTTCCTCATGTGCTCCTGCCATTGCCATTAGCCATTGCCACCAGTCATTGCCACCCGCCATGGTATGATGAGGTTGAGAGGACACTCACAGAGCAGAGCCAATGCAGGAACCATGTGCTTGAACCTCTGGTACTGTGAGCTAAATAAACCTTGTTCCTTTATAAAGTTAGCCTTCTCAAGTATTTTGTTATAGTGACACAAAGTGGACAAATATAATCCTCTTCCAGGTTATGTCCTCACACAGTCTTTCCTGAGTTCATGAAGGAAGTGAGCAAGATCAACATTGACCTCATTGTGGGGACGCCACCCTTATGACCTAATCACCTCCAAGTACCATCACCCTGGACTTGGGGTTTCAACATATGGATTTTTGGAGGTGGAGGGGCACAAACATTCAATTCATAGCCAAGGGGATGTTAGAAAAACTTATCATCTCAGGGTATCAAATATACTCAGAATGCCACTGGGATTTGGGATATAGTTTGAAGGTAGAGTAAATAAGTGAGATCTGAATACATGTGAGTAGAAAGAGGTCAAGCTCGTGTCTCCAACCTCAACCTTCAGCAGGGAGAAGCAGGAAGCATTATTCCAGGGGACAGTGGTAAAAGGAACAGTTCTGGGGGGAGGTATAGAGCAAGAATTTGGGTTTTTGACATGCTCCCTTTGAAGTGCCTGTTGAACATTCCAGAGAAGCTTTCAGGTGAGCAGTCAGATGTTCAAGTTGAGAGCCCAGGGAGAGGTTGAGGCTGAAGAGAGGAACTTGGGATGTGTCAGTATCTATGTAGGATTTAAAATCAGGAGACCATATGGCATTGCCTCAAATAACCCAAAATCTAATGAATAGCTCTTTAACACAGTCACAAAACATGCCTTAGAGAAGCAGTTTCCCTGAATGGTAGATGCTGACCTGGTCTGAAGGCACAACATAAAATCCTTAAGGAAACAACTTGAGGTGAGATCAAGGTGAGTGTGCCAGGCGAAGTGGGGAACTATACCTGGTCATGTGAATAAATACCTTGAGGTGGGAGAAGCAGAAGACATTATTCCAAGAATAGGGAAAAGCCCATGAAGCAGGGAGCATGTGCACACACCGAGGGCTGGGTTTATCATCGGAACTCAGGCGAAGATTGATGAGTTCTAAGGAGGAAAGTGGCATAATCCTACTTGAGTTTGGAAAAGACTGCAGAGGGCTGCTTTGTGAAGGATGGTTTAGAGAAGTGAAGTAATCCATCTGGGTGAGAAATGGCATGTTGAGACCACAGCAAGATCTGGGGGGACTGAGAAATATGAAGCAGGTAAGATGACAAAGGGGGTGATGAGTGGAAGGAGAAGGAACAGGTTATGAATGCCCAGGTGTTCAGTGGAGGATGGGGAAGACAAGGATGGGGATTTAGTAAAGAACATTCTACCATTTAAGCATGATTGATGGTGGCACTGGGAGACACCAAGAGGAGGTATCAGAAGGACACATGGGTGGGATTAGGAGCCAGGTGAACAGGCTAGACAGGGGTGAGACTTGGATGGGGATGAGAAGTCACTGGTGAATGGCTGTCTGGTGATGGTAGGGGTGGTACAAATCTTCTAGAATGAGAGTTGACCATGAGCAAGGAAGGTTGAGAACCTTGAGGACAGATACCAATGGAGGAGGAAGAGCTGAGTGAGCAATAGGGGAGGAGGGTGGGGTGGAGGAAAACTGTCTCAGGAAGGAGGGAGCCACATGGTCAAATGCAATGATCAGTGTGTCTGGACTATGAATATGACTGTTCCTGAAGACCCTGGAGGCCACTCCTAGTGGAGGGTTGGGAGGAACCAGGTGGAAGTGGGCTGAGGAGTGAAAGGGAAATGAAGCTGAGATAGCACATGTAGATGGCTCTGATAAGAATCTGTTGCCAAACTCTTCAGTGGAAAATAGCCATCACAGCAAATATCCAGCACACCTGGAGTGCTGTCTCTATCCACATGGGTGAGTGTGTTCTGTGCATTTATTTGATCTTCCAACCACCCCAGAAAATGGCACTATGATCTTCCCAAACTGCAGTCAGGGAAACTGAGGCAGGGTTTAAATATACAGGGCAGTAAGTCTGAATTGGAACCTAACTATTCTGAGTGTCAGTGCTTTCAACCCCAATGCTCAACTCATGATGGAGAAGCACAGAAGGAGCTGAGGGGCTCTGGCCTGGGGCAGAACCCTGACCCACTTCCATTCAGGACTGGAGTGTGGCCTGTCATCAAGTCTCTGCCTCCCTTTCCTAAAGTGAGGACAATACCCCTAGGCTCCCTACTCCACAGAGTCCCCTGTGAAATGCAAGCAGAATCAATCATTCAGTTAACAAAAGTGACCTGAGAATGTACGTGCTATGGGTGCTTTGAGAGATATTGCATATGGAACACAGTGGTGAGCAAAATAAATCCCCTGTACTTAATGGAGCTTACATCTCATAGGGTACCCAGACAATAAATGGAGAGTTGCAGACTGACAGGGGGTATATGTGAAGGCAGAATCAATGAGACTTGCTGATGGGTGCGATGTAGAACATGAGGAGTTAAGAGAAATCAGACAGTTTTCAAGATTTGATATTGAGCAACTAGGTGGATGGAGGTGCCATATAGAAACCTAAAACAGATTGGGAAAGATAAGATTTCAGGAAAAAACAAGCAGTTAAGTTTGGTGCATGACACCACATTTAAGAGATTTCTGGGACATCCAAGTGGAGGGGTCATGTGGAGGCTGCATGGGGCTAGTGAAGATCCACAAAGGGGACTGGTGCACACATACATATAGGTCACGGTGGTGCTGAAGGCCACAGTGATGGATGAGCTTATGGGAGAGACAAGACAAGGGCCAGGTGGAGCATGAGGACCTTGGAAGGTAGGGGCAAAATCCCCACAAACCACCTGAGAAGAAGGGGAGAAAAGCCAGGCAGAAGGGGATCACAGAAGTCAAGAGATGGGGAGAGTTCCCCAGGTGGTTGTTCAGTGCGATGATGCTGAGAGAATAAGGAACTTGGATTTAACAATGTGGGACCCAGGGCCAGGGTGGTTGGCGAGCAGGCTGCAGGATGAAGGGTGGTGAGGAATTAGAACCTACACCAGAAACATCTTTTACAATGCTAATTATACAGGTAATAACAGTAAGACCTATATGGAGTCCTTTTTATTTTTAATTTTCAACTTCCAGTCAATGCAAAATGTTGTTGCTTACCAAGAGGATGCCCAAATGATCAATCCAGGGCAGAACAGTGATGTAAGTGTAACCCCAGAACCCATCTTCCATACAGGGCCTGGGGTTCTTTTGAATCTTCCCTGGGCAAAGGATAAGGGTGAATGAAAACTCAGAAACCCAAAGGCAACTTCACATCCAGAGGGGGCCCACCAGCTGTAAGCTTTCTCTCCCTGGGCTGGTGGCCACTTGGGGCTCACTTATCCATTCATGCATCCAAGGATTGTCCCAGAAGGGCTCATCACGACTCACTTTTGTGGCCAACAGTGCCTGGGGAGTGAGCCCACCTTCCCACAGACCTCAAGGCATGGGCAATACTAGGGAAAGCAGGTCTTATCTGGAGGCCAGATGAGAACATACTCCAGGTGTCCAGAATTCTTTCGAGGATTAAACATGGCCTGAGGAGCCTGGACACTTACCCTGTTGTAATTCCATATACTGCCCAGCTCAGGGTCATGAGCTCCACATGGAGCAGCATGCAGACCCCTGCAGAGCAAAGAGAGAAAACCAGATGTCCCAGCCTTAGCCTCAGCCTCAGCACTGTCCCCTTTGAGGCAGCTGATTCAGCTGTAGTCCTGCCAGCTCCATCTCGAAATGTGCCCAATCCTGGCAGTGTCTGGAGGAGGAAGTGGCATTAGGGAGAGTTGTTTTCCAGATGGGAGAAATTACAGCACATTTATATGCTGATGGGAATTATCCAATAGTAGTAGGAAATGTTAATGCAGGAAAGGGGTAAATTTGAGATTCCTATCCTAAAATTCCTGGCTTCTGTGTTAAGGTGCATTCTTTCCCTTGGTGGACAGAAGAAGGAGGTGTAATATGTATCTTTGTTGGGGCTCCTCTCAGCTGCAGAACTCTTGAAGAACCCATAGGCTGGGTGCTCTGTGAAGTGAAGAAATCACAACTAGATGATGTGGGCTCTGGGACTCTGGGACCCAGGGATACGGCTCATCAAAGCATGAGGCTTGCCCTAGTTTGGGAGAGAATCTATTTCTTTTCATTGAGAGAATTTCTTGCTGTGTTCTTAATGAAAAGAAAGTGTCAGTCCAAAGCAGCTCTTCAATAGAAATATAAAACAATAAAAACAATGAAGAGTAACATGGAAAGCATAAAGTAAATAGACTTAAAAGGGTAGGCAGCAACAGCATCCACAAATTCAATATCTACTGAGCTTCTATGGGCCAGAACTGTTCTAGGCACTGTGGCGACTGCAGACAACCAGCACAGGGGACCTGCTACCCAGAATCGATTGGAGTGGGACATAACGAGTGACAAGCCAGTAAGTTAAGAAGGAAGAAGAACATAGCTAAAGCACTCTTAGAGTTCCTATAGTATTTGGGGACAGTTGTATTTATTTATTTGTTTATATATACAATTTGATTAGTGCCTTTAATTATAGTGTATCTGCTATTTATGTGTGATTGTACTTTTTCATATGTACCTTAAGTTTCATTACATGTAAGCTACAAGACATTGCAGTTAAATTCCAGCCCTTTCTGAATAAACAGAATTGAAATGATACAAGGCTGATTATTTTTAGACATTAAGTTGGCATTTAGAAAGCTTATGTGTAAAAAAAAAGAGGTTGTGGGGGTAGGAAAGAACAGAAGTACTTTGGACTAGACAAAGGGGAATGAAGGAAAGGGAGGGGAATGGGAATAGCAAAGAGAGTAGGAAGACTCAAACATTACTATCCTATGTGATTATATCACCAATGTTATTCTGCATCATGCACAAGCAGAAGAATGAGAAGTTATACTCCATATGTGTATAATGTGTCAAAATACATTCTACTATCATGTATAACTAATAAAAACATATTTAAAAGAAGTTAAAATGGTTTATGAGTGATTGTGAGATGAACAGAAATAAAATGCGTGTAACTTTCAAGCAAATGGAGGAGGAACAAGGAAACTCAATAATGTCGATGAAAGAAAAGAAAGAAAAGTCATAGAAAAGGAAAACAAATGGCACAAAATAAAGTGCAAATAAGGGGCTCAAAAGAAACCTAAATAGCTCAAAATCACAATAAGTACCTGAACTAAGCCTAGCTGCTTTGAGTGAAATTAAAAGAATAATTCAGATTTAGGTTGTTTGCAAGAATCCCACATAAAACACAAGGATACAGAAAAATTAAAAGCTGAGAACATTGAAAGTATATTCCAGGAAAATACTAATGAAAAGAAAAGCATTATTAAGAGAACTAAAGACCATATAATGTAATGAGACAAAAGAAAAGAATTCATCAGACCTAAGTAAATATTGAAAATTATGTACAGCTATTATGGTTTGGATCTAGAAAAGTCACTGGAAAAAAAAAATCACATTTTGAAAGCATGATTCCAAATGTAGGACTGTTCAGAGGTTCAATGATTGGATTATGAGAGCTATGACCTCATCAATGGACTAATCCATTTGATGGACTAATAATTTGAATAAACTACTGGGGCATGTGTGATGAGGCTGGAAGTAGGTTAGTGGGGGTAGCCTTTTGGGATTTTATCTTGTCCCTGGTTCCTTGTTCTCTGTCTCTCTCTCTTTCTCTCTCTCTCTCTCTTTGATTCCCAGCTGCCAAGAGGTGAGCATGTCCCTCCACCACTCCCTTCCATCATGTTGTTTTGCCGTATCTTAGGCCCAGATCAATGGAGCCAGCCAGCTATGGACTGAAACCTCTGAAACCATGAACCTCAAATAAATATTTCCCCCTCTAAGTTGTTCTTGTCTGGTATTTTTGTCCTAGCAATGAAAAGCTTACCAACACAACTAATAGTATATCTTCATAGAGATAAGGCAAAATTGACCTAATTAAAAGGGAAAAATTCACAACAATACGAGGAGATTTTTAATTACCTTTCAGCAATTAGCAGATGACACTTATCAAAAAATTGTAAGTATATAGACAGTTTGAACCACACAGTTAACAAACTTGATTTATTGCACCACTATATAACACAACCACCAAAGAACGTATACAATTCTCAATAATATGTGAAATTTTAATAAGAAATTGATCATATACTATGCCAAATGCTAATCTCAAAACATTTCAAAGATGCTATGTCATGAAAATAAGTCAGAAACCAATAACAAAAAAGTAGTTAGAAACAAGAAAAAACATATATTTGAGTATATGGAAACACATCTGTGAATAACTCATGGGCATAAAAAGAAGTAAAAACACTAATTAGAAAATATTTAAAATTGAGCAATAACAAAAGCACTGTACATCAAAATTAGTGGTGATATTTAAAGTGAAATTTATAATTTTGGATGCTTATATTACAGAAGAAAAAATTCTTGAAGACTAATGAGCAACATATTCAACTCAATAATGAGAAAAACAGCAGTGTAAGCCAAGGAAAGTTGAAAGAAGAAAACACAAAGAGCTGAAATTGATGAAAGAGGAAATGAAAAATGGGACTGCAATTTAAAATATCAGAGGATTGTTTAAAACTTCATGCAAACCTACATAATTTAGGTAACTTCTTAAAAAATACCACTTACCAAAACTGACTCAAGAAAAAATGGAAAAGATGAATAGACTCATGTCATCAAAGGAATTAAATCAATGTCTAAAATTTGAGAGAGAGAGAGAAGAAAAAGGAGGAGGAGGAAGGGGAGGGCGAGGAGGGGGAGGGGTTGGGGGATATCAAGTCCAGATGTCTGATGCTTTTAGGGTGGGTTCTCAAAACCAGCTAATCCCAATATTATGCAGATTATTCTGATGAATAATAAAATAATAAAATGATGAAAGTTCTAAAAAGTTCTCATTTTGTGAGACTAATGTAACCTTGATATCAAAACTAGACAAGGATATAAATAGGGAAAATTTTAGGTCAATTATACTCATAAACATAGACAGGAATATCATAAATAAATAATTAGTGAACCAAATCCAGTAATATATAAATAAAATCATATATCATGACTGAGTTGCTCCCAAAAGCAAGGTTGATTTAATATTAGAAAAATATATCAATGTAATTCACCACATTAAAAGTGAAGAAAAGGAAAAATAATAAAAATCATAATTTCACTACAAACAGATTTTAAAAAATTCAGAGTTAAGCACCTCTTTGTATATTAGGAACAGAAAGAAATTTCTTTAACCTGATGAAGGCTGTTTCATAACAGCTAGTAAAACATCCTACTTAACATTAGCATAATTTATGTAAAGTCAAAGATAAAAGTCTGCTCTGTAAGTGCCTGGCTCATTGTGCTGGAGGTCTCTGCCCGTGAAAAAAGTGTACAGATTAGGAAGGAAGAAAATATGCTTTATTATTTGCAAATAATACAGTTGCCTGTATTGAAAGATCTAAAAGGATCTACAAACTGTTAGAACCAAGAGTTCAACAAGGTCACTGGATATAAAAATGAAGATGATAATGAGGATGTGTGCATGCTAGCAACGCTCAATTTAAAACTAGAATTTTTTGAAAGATACAACTTTTAATAGCAACAAAACTCTAAGATACTTTGGAATAAAATTTTAAAAGTTAGCATGAGACTTGTGCAGATGGTGGTCTGGGATAGCCATGTCCACTGCACAACTCAAAGGGCATCGGCTCACGGAACGAGATACATGACTTGCAGAACAGAAGCCCTGCCTTTACAGAGAAGCTCTAAGGCATCACTGAAAAAGCTTAAAGTAAATACAAATGGTGAATTTTACTAAGAAGATTCAACTCCAATAAATATGTCGATTTCCTCCCAAATCATGTTCTAAATTCAACGTAATTCAAATTCAAATCCAACAGGATATTGTTTCATGACATATGATGAAATGATGGTTCCAGAATATATCTGGACAATTGAGGGCTAAAAGTATCACCAAAAATTTGAAAAAGAGAAGCAGATAAAAATATTTATCCTATCAAATATCTCTAGTCATTAAAGCAATATGGTATTGGCCCAGGGACCTTCAAATAGGAAAGCAGAACAGAATTAAGAGCCCAGAAACAGATCCATACACATATGGAGACAATGTTTGAGTAGGTTAGCAGTAAAAAGAGTGGGGACAAATTTTTCTATAAATGATATTAAGACAACCAGTTATCCACATGGGAAAATATTAATGTAGAACCTTACTATGTACCAATTCAATGCAAAAATAAATTTAAAGTGAATTTAAAAATCTAAACATAAAAGTAAAAATTTTAGAAGGAAACATTGGAGAATATCTTTTAGGATCTTGCTAGGAAAAAAAAAACACAAAAAGAACAAATCAAGAAAGGAAAAACTTAGTGGATTTACTTAGAATTAAATTGTAAAATTCCTTGAGTGAAAGAGATTAAAAAAATCACTACTGAGGAAAGGCATTGAATCTAATAACAAAAAATTAGCATCTAACATTTTAATTTGTAGAATTCCTACAAATCAAAAAGGAAAAGAAAACCAGTATAAAGAATGGGAAACACTATGAATGAACAAGTCATGAAAAGAGGAAAATTAAAAGAATGAAAACCATTAAGACAAGAAGCCCAGGACCTCCCCAATAAAGGTGTTTGTCCCTGAGAGACCCTACTCTTCCACAGCCTCACTCTAAATCCTACCATTATAAGTAGCTACAGAGCTTGGGATGAAGAAGCCAGAGATGAGCAAGATCAGTCCTGCCTTCTGGGACCTCACATCTAAAGGGAGAGAGAGTGGGCGTGAACAATCGTGCCACAGGGTGGAGGCTGCCAAATGGAAATTTGCACAAAGAACTGTGCAGGGCCAGCTGCTGGCCTCACCCAAAGCATTCAAGGAAAGGCCTCCTGAGATGAGGAAAATTCAGACTTTCAAATTCAAAGCAATATGACATTTGCTGCACAAGTCACATTCTACTCTCTAGTTTTCAAAACTATTGGAAAAGAGAAACATTATAAAATAATAGAAAGAGAGTTGCACAGAGCCATCAGAGAAATCTAAATTCCTCTACCAGCCCTACATCTATATGCATAGGGATCTTGAGCTACTGACTACTTAACAGTTCCACTTGGGTATCTAATGGGCATCTTGAACTCAACCATCTAGGATTCATTATTCTTCCACCAATTAGCTTGATCTTCACCTTTTCCAACTCCTCTCTATCCTTCTAGTCCCTCAGATCAAGAGCCTTGGGGTCATGGTTGACTTATTCATTACATTGCACTCCACTCCAAAGTGAAGAAATCTTGACACCTCTCTAGGGAAAATATATCCAGAATCTGACCACCTCCCTCTACTGTTGTGGCCCTGGCAGGAGCCAGCACTATCTCTCATCTGCCTTTTTTTAGTAACCTCCCAACTGCCCCAAACTTGTCTATATACACAGTGGTCATAGAACCTTTTGCAAATAAAATTCTGATCATGTCATTCCTCTGCTCCAACCTCTCCCTGTCCCTGGCTCATATTCCAGAGAAAGAACCCAAGTCTCCACAATATCCTCTGAGGCTCCCCATGGCATGGCCTCTCTCACATCAGCTACTTCTCTGCTCCAGCAGTACTATCTTCCTCACTCTTTCTGGAGCTCTCAAGGTATGTCCTGTCTCAGGGATTTTGCAGTCTATTCCCTCTGTTTTGAAAGTACTTCTCCCAGATATCCTGATGGCTAACTCCCTCACTGCCTCAAACCTTTACTCAACATCACCTTATCACTGAGGCCTCCCTGACTGTTTTATATAAAATTGGACCTACTTCCTTCTCTTGCACAATCCAGGCTCCCTAGCCCCACTTACACTGCTCAAATTTGTCAACGACTATCTCCTTCTGACACACTAGAGAACACCCATAGATGATGATGTGTCGCCTTCCTGCTAGGATGTAGCTCTGCCCAGGGAGGGATTGGTGTTGATTTTACCTAGTGCCCAGAACAATAGATGGCACACAGAATACTTACTGAACTGAAAAATTCCCTGACATCTCCATCTCAGCTGGTGCATCTTTTAAATCTGAAGCCTTAAACCTGCCTCAAAAGTCATTATTGCTGGAAGGATCAAAGAAAACACTTAAAATATCTAACACTATTCAAGGCATGGGTAGGAAGAACAGTGGTCTCTCATTTCAGACAGCTCTTTAATAAAAGGTCAAGAGAACTTACCAAGCCTGCAGGGACTGGAGAGAGTGTGAACGGGGAGCCCTGACAGCTGTGGGATGACAAGGGTGGGGAGGTTCCAGGTCACCTGTGTGGACAGTGTCACCTACAGGCATCAGCTGTGTGTTGTTAAATGCTTGCTTGCTTAGATCTACAAAGTTCTCTTGCTACATAAAGACCGTGGAGCTGTGGACTGGGCACTGCTGCTTTCCCTGCTGAGCACAGGACTACGGCATCCTCTCTAGTGTAATCAGGAGATGAGAGAGGGTGTTGGCGGATGTTTACAGTCACTCTGCAGTGTAATTGAATCGCTGCCACAACTCTCTTGACAATATGATGCAATTATTCTTTACATACATGGGTTGCAGCAGGGCGCAGAGATTCAGGGATGTAATCTCTCCCACATTAGTGTGCAATTAATTTATTGTCTTCACCAGGAGCCAAAGCTGCTGCTCCCTGTAATTGTGCTAATCAGAAATCATATCTCAAATCTGCTTCTCTCTCCTATTTGTCATGGTCACATTCAGGGTGGGCTTTAGTTTCCAGCTGGATTATTTGGGACCCTGCACAGATGGCTGAAAAGTAACCCAGTACTGCCAAGGGCTCCCCAAGGGTAAATGAATTTTGCATTTTCTCAGAGAGGGATTTCCAAGAATCATAAAGTAGGATTGTGTTGGCCCTTCAGGAGGCTCCTGGAGATGTCCTTATCTGGGCTGGGGCCTGCAGTTTTTATCACCATTCCAAACCATGCTAGGTCATCCAGAGACTACAAAGGCAATGGAATA
Organism: Glaucomys volans; assembly: GCA_020662805.1. Taxonomy (NCBI): domain Eukaryota; kingdom Metazoa; phylum Chordata; class Mammalia; order Rodentia; family Sciuridae; genus Glaucomys; species Glaucomys volans. The sequence continues at coordinate 43,702 of JAJEJO010004694.1, read as the reverse complement.
TTCCCTGCCTCATACTTCCATACACACACAGGAACTACTTTCTAGAAAGAGTTTCCTTAAACCACTGATCTCTGCAAAACCTAGTCTCCCTGGCAAACCAGCCTGCCCGTGGCTTTGCAGTTGATCTGAATGGAGGCGCCTGCTCAGGAATACCTGCCATGAGCAAACACTGTGCTCAGAAGGTGCCCTGAGACTTCTCACTGAATCTTACTATAACCCTGCTTCCCATCCATCTTAGAAGAGTTCCAGAAAGATGGGATGATGGGCTCAGTTATTGGGTTGTTCAGCTTTTGGGCTGAGAGGCAATCCCAGCTTCCTCTGCCTTCCCAGACCACCATCACAGAGTGGGGATGCGCCAAAGTTCCCATGCCTCCTTCTTCCTGAACCCTGTGCAGTGAGCTGGGTGGAAGGTCTCAGGTCAGGGTGCACACAGGCAAATATCCTCCTGGACAGTTTGCGAGGCCAGGCCTGGCCAGGATGCCAATGTGCCTGGCTAATGCAGGATAAAAGAAGATTCTGGGCTTCTCTACCCTACAAATGGAGGTAAGGTGGTTTGGAGACTAGTGCTCAGAGACCCTCCACACCCTGACAGGACAGGCCTGGAGGTGGGAGGAAAGAGTAAGGAAAAACCAATTACCAAAGAAACTGAGTCCATTGCCCTTTGGGATTAGAGAACCTGGAAAGTCTGGGCTAGAATATTTCTGGAAGGCATGTAAAATCACAGAGAATCCCAGAAATAGCCAGCCCTCTTTCTGGTGGTCTCTTCACTCCCCCACTGCCCTGGAGAAACAGTTTTGAGCCCATTAGTCATCTGTAGCTCATCCTTGTGCTGCCTTGGGTACCCCATGTGATCCACCATCCACGGTGGAGAATAAGGCACACAGGTAAGGATTTCAGCAAAGAAATAGGTGGAAGTGCATATGGGCTATCCAGGGGACAGAGAGGGACCACATCAGGCAGACCTTGAGAGAAGGTTTGACAATGGAACTCAGGGTTTGCTGGAGTTGAGGTGCATGGCTGAACCAGCCCTGAGGGGCAGTGGGTGGGGTGGGGAAGGTGGTGGGGAGGGACAGCTAACCTGACCTCACCCTATCCTGCTTACTTAGTGTGAGTTCTCCCCACCAAACCTTCCCCCTCCAGCCAGGAGGCACTTTAGGCAGCCTTTCAGGGGAAATTATGGGGCCCGTGCTGGTGCAAATAAGGATTGACTTAAACACACAGCCATGTTGTGAAGGCCCTTGGGCAGAGCTCTGATGAGGGTCCCCACAAAGGAGCAATGGATCAGATGACTATGGTGACACTGTTCCAACATGCTCACTCAGGGGACAGCCCCTCCAGCTGGTTCCTCTCACCCCTGCCTTCACTGCTGGGAAGAACAGGGCTGCTTGAGGGCACAGGAAAGGCCTGGCCCTGCTAAGCTCCAGGACTTGGGACACAGAGTGACAAAATCTGCCCTCCAACAACCCTCAGAGGCTGCCAAGTATCCCCTCTCACTGCTGGGAGAGCCCCAAGCTGGTTCCCAAGTGTGGGTTCTCCCCAGGACTTTTCAACTGCTTCCATAGCCAGTGCACGTGGCCCCCAAGGTCATGTGAACCCAAAGCCCTCATCCCGTGGCCGACACTGACCTTGCTTCTGCCTTTGCTGCCTTTGGGTCTGGGATAGTGCTGGCCTGGTCAGCATCACTCCAGCTGCTGATTAGGGCCTCTCTGTGCTCAGCCCCAGGGCTAAAAATAAGTACCGCCGAACTAGTTAATAAGTTGCCGCTGAGCGTGCCAGAATTTCCTTATCTTTCTGCAACAGACATTTTTACAGGAAAACTCGAAATGTTTTTCATCCATCAAAATGCCAGAGTGCTGCTCAGGATCCCATTGGCGTCTTTCTGGGGGTTTAGTCTTGAGCCTAACCTTGGTTGTGCTCAAGAGAGTGTGACTTTGGCTGAGTTCCATGGGCAGGGTTGCCTCAGGTCACAGCATTGTAGGCTGCCTGGGGACACCAGGTGTAGTGTCAAGTCCCTGCATTCTGAGTGACCCCCTCCTGAGTTCAGATTATGGTTCTGTGACTTGTGACTTTGGACAAGTCACTTTACCTGACTGTGTTTCAGTTACCACTTTTGTAAAATGGGAAATATCTTCATAAGATAATGCATGTAAACCATGCAAAGGTAACTGGGAATGTGTGAATGCAGTTTTTAAAACCCATGTGCTCAGAAAAAGAGTAATCTCTGGAGACAGTCACTGAGCAAAGTAACTAAGGTGGGATCCCTGAGCCAGACCCTGTGCAGACAGGATAGGAGAGAGTGGCTGTTTGCGGATTAAAACCTAAAGAACACAAGCAGGAAGATTCTGTCTGTTCACTTGCAAGGGAGGCCCTGATTCACTAAACGCATTGCATTCAAGTCCAGATCTAAACAGGGCCGTGAGATTCTCTCACAAGACGCTGACAACCTCAGAGTCCATGCTTTTGTGCTTTAGACCAACAACTCAGTTTGGCATGCTCCTCGGACCCCTGAGAACATACCTGTCCCATTACTGTGCTGCCTCAGGCCAGTGTGACACTAGAGGTGAAACTTTCCATCCACTTTGCTGGGAGCTTTTCTTCCTTCTCTTCTCTTCTCTCCTCTTCTCTTCTCT
>JAJEJO010004694.1:980-40972 GCA_020662805.1 Glaucomys volans | reverse complement strand
TCTTTTTGCATACCACATGCTTATCTGAAGCCTGGAAGCACTGAATGAAGAAGGCAGAGGGGAAGCCCTTTCAAAGTGGCTCTGCTAGAAGTCCCTTATCAAGCACACTAACTCAAATGCTGGAGGTTGTCATTGATGGAGCACCTGCCTGTGCTTGGAGCTGCATGTGCATCTCCAGCAATGGAAGCTGTGAGTCGGCAGTTTTAACATCATATAACAAGGAGACACTGAAGTCTCAGAGCTAAGTCACTTCTGCAAGCTGGCACAGAGCCAGCCAGAGTTAAATCTGAGACCTGAATATCTCAGATGCCCCCACTCCTTCTACCAGGTGGCACCCAGCATGTGCTTAGAGTGACTGCAGAAGATTGGGGGACTGGTGCAACTTCAGAATACCTGAGGGAGGAGGTGCGTGGAGAGGCAGACTCTGGGGCACAGAAATAGCCTGGCAGGTTCAGCAAGGCTCTCAGCAGGTCCTCTGCAGAGCTGTGTTGGTAAATGTTTAACAGCCATCTCTCCAGAGGAATAGAAAAAAGAAAAGAAAAAGAAACCCTGATGTGTAGCATTAGCTCATGTTCAAGGTATAAATACCATCACCGTGGTCAGGATCAAGCTACCAAGAGTTTAATGTTGCATTAGCCAATTTCTGTAGCAAACACTCCTGACACACACACACACACACACACACACACACACACGCTCATACTTCTTCAATTTCAAATTAATCTGGGTTTAGTATGCAGCATTAGTCCATTTCTTTGGTGTCAATATCCCCACCATGGTCAATTTCAAGCTACCAAGAGTTTAATAAACAGCTTGAAAATTTCCTAAAAATTTGCCAATCTCCTCTGGTCAGAGTCGGCTCCAGCACGGAATCCTCTGACTCAGACAGGTAAAGTACGGTTCTACCACAGCTGGTACACTGTGGGGGACTAAGGCTGGGGTCAAAGTAAAGGACCACTTGGAAATGCAGAAGCAAGGGAAGCCCTTGCAGGTGGCTTTTTCTGGCTATATCTGCTGTGCCACTGAGAAGGGAAGGAGAGGCCATCAGGCAGGGGCAGCTATATTAAAGCCAGTGGACAGCAGGCACCAGGTGACATGTGGTGGTTGGTGCTCCTTGCCTCTATTTCTGGTGATGAAAGCCCACTCCTAAGCCAAGGAAGGAGGAAGACAAGCTCCCAGAGGACTTCTCAGGCAGCTTGGAGTATCCAGCCTCCTTGAGTTAGGTTCTTCTCCTTGTCACAGGTCCTGGTGTCACAGGTCACAGGGGAATGGGCCACGAATCATGGGAAGGGATAAAGCTCCTAGTACTGTCTCTGGCTGTCTGTAGGCAGCCTCTCTTCACTTACTCTCTTCACTTCAACAGAGGAAAAGGCATTCTCTTCTGTTAGGAATAGAATGTTGGGGCTGGGGGTGTAATTCAGGGTGGAGCTTGATCCTCAGTGTGCCTCCCAAAATAGAATAGCACCCATGTCTACAGCACCCATGTCTGTAGCACTGAGCTTTGGGCATAAAACACCATAAGGTTAGATTAAGTGGAACCCTTCCCAACTGCCCCCCCTCCCACATCAGGCTAACTGCTCCCCAGAATTGGAATTGATCCCCCTCATCTGTAAGCAAGTTCAGGGTTAATTTGCATATTTAAAACTTTACCTAAGTGGCCTCTGTAACTTGCAACTGGCTTTGCATAAGGATGTCTAAGGAGACTGACCAGCAGTGGGGTGATTCCTGGTGCTGCAGCTCAGGCCTGCACTTGCTATTGATGTGATTTATGTCAAATCCATAACCTCCCCCCTCTCAGTTCTCTCATCTGTAGAATGGAGTTAGCAATTCCTCCCCAGTGGGGACAGGCTTGGCTGGATGCTGGTCTCCTCTTCCCACCCTCTCCCAGCCTCCCATGCTGACAGCAGCCTGGACTTGCTTGGTCCCCCAGGCCTCTAGCACCCCTTTCCCAGCAGAGATCTGACTCCAAAGAACCACCCCAGTAGCATAGCATGGGCCCCCACAGACCAAGCAGAGGCTGCACACAACCCCACTTCTCCCATCACTGCCTCAGTGGAGGAGGCCTGGGAGATCCCTCCTCTCACTGTGATCTGCAGCTGACCATAGCCTTCTTGGTTTACTGCCTCATACTGGTGCACATATTCCAGTTTCTTTTGAGAAAGGCAGTGTGGGATAACTATTCTGAGACTTCACTTATTTGAACTGATCTTCATTCTATCTTCACAGTTGATGAATAGGTGGATAGGTGTGGAACTCTGATCGGAAATAATTTTTCTTTGGGGAAGGTGTTGCTTCCTTGTCTTCGTTTCCTGTGAGCTTCTGAGAAGGCCAAAGGTGTTGCAAGTGTTAATCCAGTGTGCGTGACCTATTTTTTCCCTTCTGAAAATTTGTAGAATCTGATTTCATCCTTGTCTTCTGAACTGTCATAGAGAGGTGAGCTGGGGCAGATCTGTATCCATTGATTTTTCCAGGTACTCAATAGACTTTTCAGTCTGGAAATATCTGGTTCAGGGTTTTTTTCTTATTTGTTTATTCAACCTCCTTCATTTTCTTTTTGATGTTTTCCCCTGCCTCCTGAAACCCTCACTGTTTGTACATAGACACACCGTCTTGGGTCAGGTCCCCAAGAGGCAGACCCAGAGATGAGGATCTGTGTGCAGTGACTCCTCGGGAAGTGGGTGGGGGTGGGGGAAGCAGGAGAGGGATGGGGGGCTCAAGCAGGACCCTATGGAGGAGGCTTCACATGTTCCAGCAAGGGAGCTGGCCTTTCCTACTGCGGCAGCCCTAGTCATTGACCACAGGCCATGCAGTGAAATCTGGATTCCCAGTGTTTCTGGTCCCTTGGATACAGCAGCTCCAATAACCAGAATGGTTCTTTTAAGAAGGGGAAGCTACAGCCTCTGAGAGCAAAGTACTCCAGTGCCAGGGAAGGATGAGAATAAAACAGCTTGATGAGGGTGGGCATTTGGACAGGATATTGACAACATCATTACTTGCCCCACTACCGAGACAAGTCCTCTCAATAAAAATGTTTTTTCTATCCTGCTTTCAAGCTCGTTGCTTTTCCCTCTCCATTACTCAAAATGCCCCAAATTTGTATTCCATGACTTCTATCTCTTTTTATTAATGATTTGCTATCATACCTTTTATTTTCAAGAGCTCTCTTTTGTTTGTTAAAGGTCTTTTTTTTGGAGCACCCTTTCTTATTTCATGGTTGCAGTATCTTCCCTATCTCTCTGAGACTGTTCCTGATCATTTTATTTGCAATTCTCTTTCTGTGTGAATTTCCTGCAGATTGCGCTCTCTCTCTCTCTGTCATAATGGAGGTTTCTGCAGACAGCTGATACTCCTTTTTTTAAAAATATTTTTTTCAGTTGTCAATGGATCTCTATTTTACTTTATTTTTTATTTGTGGTGCTGAGAATCGAACCCAATGCCTCCCACATGCTAGGCAAGTACTCTACCCCAGCCCTAGCTGATACTCCTTGACCCGAGAGATACAACACTAGTCGGGGGCTGTGAATGGGTAGGTAGGTGGGTGTGCTAACAGATTTCTATTAATACAACAAATATCTGAGATAATCAACTTATAAAGAGAAAAGGATTATTAAATAAAGTGCATTGCTAGTCCTGTAAAAAATTGGACATCATTTCCAATTATGATGCTGTGGACAAAATAGCAGTATGGGGCTGCATGGGGGTGGAAACAATGAGATGGACCCAAAGGGAGTTCCTTTGCCCCCAGCATAAGTGAGGAGCTCACTTGATTCAGGCATGTTTTCTATATCAGGACTGCAGAGCCCTGTTGGTGGCTGAGACAGTCATCTTAATCAGTGACCTAGGTCATGGCAAGCACATTTGAGCTGAGCTTTGTGGGAGAGCTACTGTGTTGAGCAACAGGCTCCAAGAAGCCACTGGAGTGGTGACTGAACCAGGGAGGTGGGACCTCGAAGGCACAGTTGAAGATCTAATGTGCTTACTTGGAGGATGAGTTGTGGTTTGTCATGGGACTCAGACACAGAGAGGACATATGTATGCTTTCCCCGAGGTTCATGGTATATTACAATCTGCTTTGCTAGACAGACTTCTTAGGGCCTCAGGGAGTTTAATCCTGAAAGCCCAGGATGATCTTTTGTCTGTCATACTGATCTTCCACTCTTTTCTACTAGCCCACTGATTCATGTTCCCACTTCCATCTACCCCATTGGTCAATCTACCCACTCAACCAACTACCATCCAACTACCTCTCTGTCTACTCACCCAACCATTCATTCTCCATTCATCAATTTACCCACCTGTTATTCATCCATCCATCCATCTGCCCACCCATCTACCTGCCTACCCACCTACCTGTCCATCCAACTCCCTTCCAGTCCAGTATCCAAGGCAACGTGCTTGGTACTGGAGAGCTAATGGGTGAATTCAGCACAAGTCCTACTTTTAAAGTGTTCACAGTAAATGAATGGATTAACATTGTATAAATGAGAAAAATAAAGGAAAGAGAATCAGAAAGGGCATTACAGTGGAAGATTTTTGGAGTCCAGTGAAGGGTGGAAAAGAAAAACCATTGAGAGTTCAGCAGAAAGTTCCATGGCACGATTCTCATTCCTGTGCCATGTCTTAAGCGACTGTGAGTAGAATGGATTAGGGGAGAGTGAGGAGAGGCTGAATGGTTGATAGGTTGTCCTGGCCTTGCAGAGATCCAGGAGGGGTATGGGGCAAGATGCTTCACTGTTGCAGCTTCTGGCTGGGCACTGGTACATTGTCTGCCTAAGATGGGTTGGATATTTGAGTGTGGAAGCAGAAATCAAGCTGAGACTCTGCAAGCTTGGGGACTGTGGAGGCTCAGACATTATTATTGCCTGGTAAGTGGTATCTCTCACTCATTCCCCAGGCCTGATACCCCTCAGTTCTTCCTTCTGCCTTGCTGGCTTCGCCTGCCCACTCTTCCCTTTTCTGGAATTATGAGAGCTGACAACAGTCAAGGGTCAGGGGAGAATAAGTGAATTTCCTGCTTGTAAATCAATGGAGGAGCACAGACCATTGTTTGCAGTTTCACCCTGACCAGGAACCATTTATCTGGATAATGCATTTATTTATTGCCGCTCCACCGTTTTGCATTGAGATATATGTGCAAACTAAAGTGCCAATGATTTGCTTGCAAGCATCAAAGGTAGGAAAAGAAAATGAAATTGGGCATATTAGATTATTTGGTATTGAATTCAATGTGTGCAACTGCCCATTTTTCTCCTTCACCCGCTTCTCCTACAAATCAATTTACAAGACATTTGCTGGAAATATTACTTAAGATCAAAATCTTTGGGCAAAACCCAGCTGTGGTGATCATTCTCCTATCAGAAGGCAGTGAGATGTTGAGCAGGGTGCTGCTTCAATCCCTCCCACCCCGCAGCCTGGAGCAGGAGCATAGACACATGCACACACATGAACACATGTAGGTACGTATGTGCACACATGTGCATACACACACACACGCGCGCGAGATGATCCAACTTCACTGTGTGCTGTGGCCTGTGACTGGGGGGTTGATGCCTGAGTTGTGGGTGGCTGGAGTAGATTGGCTTGTCCCTGAAAGCTGCCTGGGCTTGGGGGCACCATAGGAGAGGATCTGGGTTCTTCCTGAGAATCAAAGCAATGGCACCTGCCTCTGGGGTGGTGAGAATCAGGGCTAACATACTCTGTTGTGGCTGTCCCCTCCCTATCCTCTTCCTGGTAGGGGCACAAGTATGCTGACCTGGGATGGGGTCACAATATATTGGTGACATGGCCTGGATAGCAGCCCAGCCCTGTGGTTCCTGTCCCCTTGCTCTATGGGGCCCCCAAGCCCACCCCAAATCCCACTACCTCCTTGCCCTCTTCTGACCAGGGTCAGGCTCTTAATGTTCTCACCTTTTCCCCAGTGATTTCTCCTGTACCCCAGTCTTCATCCAACCGAAGCATCAGATTACCCCTATTACCCCTAATCTTTTCACTTTGCTTTCCTGGTACAGGTTACCTGGCAGGATAGAATGGCTTATGGACTATGACATGGGATATTTGCTAAGTGGTTTTGTCTCCACCAGGCTCTGTGGTTCTAGGCAGGGTCCATTTGGTCTCAGTTTCCATATCTGTTAAATATGGGTAATTCTTGTCCCACTTACTTCATTAGGTGGTAGAATCAATTCACCAAATATGAGGTTCAGGTGTTCCCTGGCCTTGGCCCAATTTAGTAGCTTTGTGACTTGGAGAAAGTTGTTCAGACTCTCTGAGCTTGGGATTCCTCCTCTCTAATGTTTCCTGCTAAGGGCGGCTCTCAAGCTTCCTGTGACCCTCCAGCAGGCCTCTCATAGCCCCAAGGCCTAGTGTGGGCTTGCTCAGCAACTCAGGGACCACTGTGGCTTGTGGGTGTGCAGAAACTGTGACCCCTCTGTTTTGTTTATGATCCAGACTCTGTGAGCAGCCCCCCTCTCTAATGCACAGCTGAGCTAGTGCCTACTTCCTCCCTGCCACCACCCACTGCCCTCCCCTGTGGCCTGCAGGAAGCTGTCTAATGAGGGCGCTGGGCTGCTTGCTTGCTGGGGCAGGCAAAACGACACCGTCAGCATTTCTTTAGCTTCTAATAAATTCACAGAAAATCTCCCTGCAGACAAAAGCTCAGCACTGAGGCTCTCTGGTGGGGGAGGCATTTCCTCTTCAAGTCATAGTGGAAATCAACTTCCAGGGATGTCCCCCGCCCCATGGTTTCCTTTTGGGAAATGAAGTGGGTACCAAAGGAGATGTTGGTGCATATTCCAGGGCTGTCTGTCCCTGGCTCTCCCTTCTCCATCCTTCCTCCGTCCCCTTTCCTTCCTCCCTCCCACATCCAGGGTCTGTGTTGTTGATTAAACACCTTGAGCTCTATCCTCACACCCTCTGAAACTGAGTAGATTTTGTTGGTGCAAAGTTTTTCTGTTCCACATCTAACATTTACCACTTTTCTACATGTTGCCACTTGGTTCTGGTGATGGAAGGTGTCCTGTGAAGCACCACTGCCATCATGGCGCCCCCACTCTCATGACTTCCTCTAACTCTAGCTCTCAAAGGCCCTACCTCCAAACACTGGTAGCATAAGAATTTAGGGACTAAGCGTCCAACACATGACCTTTTGGGGAGCACATTCAAACCACAGCAAGGCGTCATGGGGGAGACTGCCAACCCACTGGATGAGGTTTCAGGGAGCTGGGAGATGCCGTCTCATACTGCCATTAGAAAGACAGACCCTAGGGGTCAGGCTGGGGTTTGGTGGCCCGAGCCTTGGGTGGTTGTTCCCTGGTGACCTCAGCTTTCCTGACCTACAGGAGCGTGAGAGGGTTGTGACCTAAGACATCAGGGTCTAGGTCAAGACTGAACTTCCTGCCTCCCATGAAGGCTTGGCCCATCAGAGAGGCTCCTATTGGCAGAAGGCCTTTTGTATTTGGGCTGAAATGCTCTTGTAAAACTTACCATCCTTACCTTGTCCTGCTCCCAGATCAACTGGGAGTGAGGCAGTGGGGAGGTGGAGATTTGAACCCATGGTCCAACCCCCAGGGGTCACCCCAGGGCCAGAGTTTGTTCTGTTCAGTCGAGTGTCCCCAGTGGGTGTCCCCTAGAAGGCATGATGAATATATTCAGTGCCCGAGTGTGTATTTGTATATCTGGAACTGGTGCCAAACATCTTATTGGTAAAAAACAAAAACCAAGATAATTCTTAAAACCTCCTGGCGCCTTTTCCTTGGGCTTCCACCCAGCCAGCCCTCACTCTGTGTGTGCATTGACGTTTTCACTCTGGGGCCTTCCGTCCAGGCAGACAGACGCCTCCAGGGGCAGCTGCTGAGGAAGCGTGTGGGTTTTCACTGCCTCTCTGATCTGGAGGTCCCTCCCCTCGCCCGCTGCAGCCCAGCCTATCTGAGTGTCAAGGGACCCCACCAGCAGCTCTTGACCTGGGCATCCTCACAGTGCAGAACAGGAGAGGGCTGTCACCTGTGCACTGGACAGCCTCAGTCTGGCTCTCCTGATCTGCACTGTGGATGTTGTCCCTGGTCTTGTTGGTGACTGGTTCTGGTGCTCCACTCCTTCCCAGCCATGCAACTCCTCTTAACCTACATCTGCCCTTCGTCTGTGGGTGTGGAGCATAGACACCCCACTCCTGTTAGGGACTGTGACTGGTGATGCTTGCAGTTGGTTTGCATAGTGATGTTAGGGACACAGGAATACACCTCTCCCTCCTGAGTGATGGGAGGAGAGAATCTGCCTCTTCCAGCTCCTTCTACATGCTGCTGACATTGCTTGGTTCCTGATCACGTCGCTCCAATCTCTGCTTTAATCATCACTCACTCTCCTACTTACTTCTTATGAGGACCTTTGTGAATTCATTTAGTGCCCTCCTAATAGTCTAGGGAAATGCTTCCATCTCAAGAGCCTTATGTTAATCCCATCTGCAAAGTTTCTTTTACCACTGCTTTACTTGGAATATGGTTTGTCCTCCAGAAATCTCATGGTGAAATTTGATTCCCAATGTGGCAATGTTGGGAGCTAGGGCTTTTGGGAGGGGATTAGGACACCAAGGTATGACCCTTATAAATGGATTACTGCCTTTCATTAGAGACTGGACCAGTTCTGACAGGAATGGGTTAATTGTGACAGCAGGTTATCATGAAGCAATTTGTTCTTCTGTACATGCCCACCACCCTTCTGCTCTCCTCCAAGAGTTGAAGCTGTATGAGACCACACTCTTGAAATTCCAGAACCATAAGCCAAGGAAAACATTTTTTCCTTTATAAATTATCCAGTCCTGGTATCCTGTTGTAGCAGCAGAAAACTAACTAAAACGGTCACATGAGGTAATATTCATGGGTTCCAGGAATTTGGGCATGGATATCCTTGGGGAAGAGGGAATTATTCAGCTTGCCACAAGGACTTAAAAATTTTCAAGATGCATCTAGTGTTGATACAGCAGGGTAGAAAAAGGGCAAGTTGGAATTGTGGCTCTCCCATTTCTGTGACCTGGGACAGGTGACCTCACCTTGCTGGGCCCCAGCAGTCTGGGGCAGATCTCAGAGCTCTACCCTCCCTCAGTCAGGGGCTGTCTTCCTACAGTCTGACTTGAAATTTAATGTTTGAATGTCTTTATTTTGAGGACTAGGTGGGGACAGTTCAGGGGCATCAAAAATGAAGTACTAGACAATGTCTGAACCTTCATTTCTTGGCTCAAGATCAGTCACTGCTTATTAGTCTTTGCCCTGATTCCAGAAGTCTGAAGACTGAGTGAGTTCATTGGCTCATTACTGTTTAGAAATGTTCGCCTGGCACTGCCAAGTGACTTGCAATTCACTTCAGTCCGGGTTCCCAGGAGATTAGCTTAGGAGGTGTTGGGGACATGGCCTGGGAGGGAAGAGAGGATGCAGGGCTGGGCCGGGGCCTGGCTGAGCTGCACTGAAGCAGTTGGCCCCACGGAGAGCTCTGAAGATGGGATGGCCATCAGATCACTCTTCAGATGGGGAGAGGGGCAGAACTTTATGTGATGGGGTCCATCAGTCATTGGATGCAGCCTCTGGGAAATGGGCGTGGTTTGTGGCATTTCCCAAAAGACTGTTCTTCCAGACACTGTGGGATGAAGGGCAGCTGAGGTGGAGCCTCACAGCTCCTCAGACAGCTATTATCTCTTCCCCTCTTGCCTCCACATCTTTGCATAAGGTAGCCCTTCCCCCTGAGCTACTGCCTGTTCTGCTCCATCTCCACAGCTGCCTAGGTGACTTCTACTCAGTGTGCTGGCCTCAGCCCAGGGAGCTTGGCTTTGCAGGTGAAGCCTGCTTAGCTCCATATACCCAAAGCCCTCATGCTTGCTTCTGCACATACCCGTGCACTGCGGGAGTACTTATTTAGGGGTCTCTCTCCCTGGCAGCCTGGTCTCTGGTGGGTGGCTGCTGTACCTGAATTTTAGGTCCTCTACACATGTGTGGTGCATGACATCAAGTGATTTCTTACAAGATCGTCTGAGTACTGAGGGTTTAAATGACTTGGATTCTCCTGGGACAAATGACTTTTTAAGTCTTCAGAGAGGAATGCTGATCTTCTAACCTTCTTGATAGAGTGGCAAACACAGAGTTTAATTGAGTCGTGTGGGACCAACAACTCAGGTAGTTGAATAAAATCCTAAACCCGGCACTCCTCGCTTGGAGTGGCATCAGTAGCTCCCACAGGTGGTGTGTGCTGTGAGCAATTTGCATATATCCCAGACATGGGCTCCAGGAGGGAGGTAATGCAGAGCGAAGGTGGGGGTTACTGGGGCTGGAGTGCTGGAGGCCCAGTCTGGAGATTCCATTTGTAGATCTAAAAGTGATCATTTGGACCCACATATTCAGACTGACAGGCACGGAAGCTGGCTTCCTCCTGATGAAGTCCACTGTTGTGGGTGTGTTTACTCTCTGAATTTAATAATAGAACACAAGGAATTCTAGAACCTGTAGGCAGGCATGCCTTGCTTCTCTGCTTGAGGAAGAAGAGGAAGGAGTCTTTTGATTCAGAATAGTAGGCTTTGCAGGGTACAGAAAGAAAGGGATGCTTCCAAGAGAAACCACAACTTCTCATTGGAGCACATTCTTAACGCTCAACCCAAGATGGGCTTCTGTCCCAGGAAGGGGGAGCCCTTGCTATAGAATGAATGTTGGTGTCCCCCAGAATTCACATGTTGAAACCTTATCCTGATGTGATGGTGTTGGGGGGTGGAGCCTTTGGGAGGTGATTAGGACAGAAGGCGGATGGGATTAATGCCCTTCTAAAAGAGGTCCCAGAGAGCTCCATACCTTTTCCACCATTTCAGTTGGAAGACATTGTCTGTGAGCCTGGAAACAGACTCATCAGACAGAGTCTGCTGGTGCCTTGATCTTGAATTTCCAGTCTCTCAAACTCTAAGAAATAGGTTTCTGTTGTGGATAAACCACCTAGTGAGTGGTATTTTGTAGCAGCCTGAGTGGACCAAGACAGCCAAGGCAGGAAGCAAGTTAGAATCACCTGGGTGTGTGGTTGCAATGGGTTCTCTTTTACACCTACACACTGGGGCCTCTGGGTGAGGGGAGGGGACATTTTCTCACCTTAAGTAGGTCTCGGGTGCATAGATTGCAGAGTGACATTTGGGACTGTCATGAAAAAAGAAAAGAAGAGATAGGTGGGGACAAAAGGAAGGAAGAAACCGAGAGATTTTCCAAAGAATAGTATTTATTTGGGAATAGCAGACCATTGCCAGGGGAATGTGTGTGTCACAGTAAACTATGGCTTATTCAAAGACATTGAGCAAGGGGAAGTTTTTAAAGATAAAAATGAGAATTGCATCAGACATTCTGAAGCAATGATCCTTGGCTGCAATGATTAATAACAAGAGCGGTGTCAGCCTGAGGTTGAACAGACCCCTCACAGACAGAGGTCCTTCTGGAAGCATTTTTTTGTATAAGGTTGCAAGCTCTTCTGTGCAAGCCTGTGGTTCTGGCAGTCTTTTGTGTTGTGGCTATCAGGCTATTGTGTGTGCATAGAAGGCTTCCTTTATAACTTCTGGCTTACTTCCTTTTGTTGTAGGGTCGACACAGGCAACTCCATTTGGATTCTGACAACTTTCACGTTTCTTTCTCGGGATCTCTAGCCAGAGGAATGCTCCAGCAGATTGACCTTGGAAAAACTGATGTTAGTGATGACATTCTCCACCCCCTCAGCGGCTGCTCTTGCTGCCCGAAACGAAGTTAATGTTGACTGAGCACTTACTATGTGAAAGGATGCTACTGAGTTAGGTACTGTTATTGTCTTCACAGAGGATGGTCTCCAGGCACAGAGAAAATTGAGTGGTTCGAGATGCCAGGGCTGAAGGCGGGCGAGCAACAAACCCAGTCTGCTGACTTCAGACCCAGCTCCTTCCCTGACACTCCATCACCTCTGTAAACTAGGATGCGGTGGAACATTCAGACTGCTGCTCCTGGCAGAATGTCCCTGGACCACTGCTCTGCTTTCTAGGCGCAGGCTTCTACTCTGGGATGCAGGGTTGGCAAAGGCTGGAGTGACTCCCAGTGGCTGCCCCTCATGCATGAACTCTACTTCCCTTAGTTCTGGTCTTGTGGCTCTGCAGAGGACCAAGTTGTCCTCTAGGTGAAGCTTTAGGGATTGCCTTGGTTTCCCTTTACAGTTTGGGCTTCCACCTCTGAAGAGTAAGACAATTGCCTGCTTCTTCATTTTTAAAAATAAAGTTTTAATTAAAATTTATCAGATACTGTGCTCATGTAGTAAATCTGTAAAATCCAATGTGTAATGATGCAGAAAATTTGCCCACAATTCTCCAATTTGCTGCTTACATGGTCTCATTTTTCTTTTTAGTATTTTTAAATGTGCATTCTTGCTTTTCGTAATTGAGCTCGTACTTCAAAGTTTTGCCTTCTATTTTGATTCAATTTTATATCAAACACATTGCTCAACACTATGAAAACAGATTTGTGTAAGCAACATTTTTCATTGTTGCATAATAGTCCACTGATGTGAAAACTGTTACTCTAATACTTCCTACATCTGGGTTGTTTTCAGTTTCTCGTCAGGACAAGAATGCTTGATGGACATTTTTTGCATGTCTTCATCCACATCTCTGTGAAAGTTTGCAGAAGTAGTATCAGTGGTTTCTTCAGAGGCTTTTGATACAGATTGCCAAATTACTTCCCCGAAAACTTAGGCTAACTCATCTTCCTGTCCTTGTGAGTTAATATTTGACCTCAGAGAGAGCAGTTGATGTCCTCAGTTATTAAATGACCCTCCAAATTAAATTGGGGCTGGAAGAATGCGGGAGCAGCCCATCTCTCTGTGAAGGTGGCCACTGGGGAATTTCAGTGGCTATTAAGGAAGCACATGATCTGTTGGAATAGGAGGGATAAAACTCCTCTTTGGGCAGATTAGGCAGGTCATATTTGCCTGTAAAGCCTGTTATTTGTAATAGATCTCATTTTTAAAGATCCATTGCCAACATAATGTCACATAATTTTACATAGAAATGGCTTTTAGATTTTAATATGTTTCCGCTCAGTCACTTAGTGGAGTTACTTTAGAAAAATCTTTCTTTTTAAATGGTCCAAGTTTTCCATACCCGTCCCTCCTGTGCTCAGGACAGACCCATCAATCAACCCAGCCCCATTTTTCTGCGGGGCCTGAATACTCCCCAGAAACGTTTGCAATGCTTTACTCCAAGAATTCATTGCCAATCAAAATAAATTCAGGGCAGGAAACTGGATCTCATTTTCCATCCCTACTTAACCCCAGGCGGTTGCCACACCTATGCCAAGTGTAGTAATGTGTCCTTGTTGTTCCTCCTCCCTCGCGTGGATGGGCCTCATGAGAGAAAGGGATGTGGAGTGTGTAATTCTCAGCAGCAGGTTTTAGGAGGCCCTGGGTGATGTCTGGGGTGTATTGGTCCATATGGAACCTTCTAGCTCCCTGCTGTGAAAGTCCACCATTTACATGTGTTCTGACGGGAGCTTGAACTGCTTGGAGAGTGTTTTTTTTTTTATGTCTTTGGTCACCTATTGTCCATGTCTTCCTGTCCTCTCTCTTGTTCCCTGTAGAAAGACTTTTTGGTTCTCCTTTTGCTAGAGGTTCCTCTAAGATTAGAATCACTTTCCAAATGCAAATTTAGGAAGCCAGCAGGAGCTTAGGGCATGGAGACAAGTTGACATGGAGACAAGTGGCAGGTGACTCTCTGGCCCTCTGGGGACATAATGCTCCCCCCTTCTCTCTGCTCCCACCCGCTGTCCTATCAGGGACCTGCAGTGAAAAGTTAGGCTCCTACCAAGGAGGCCTTTTGAGACCCAGTGGAGTCCTGCAAAAGTGTGCAATGTCCTCATGTCCCTGGCCTTCCCCTATGTGGACTGTGAGCTCCTTGAGAGTGGGGACCACATCTGATAACCTGTTCTTCCTTTGGTGCTGACTCTTTGTAAATTCATAAATGATAGTGGTAATTCCTTGTGTCCTTGTTCACTAAACAGTTAGGAGCCATTCCCACGAGCAGGCACTGTTCTTGGGACTCCTGTCTCCAGGAGTGTACACTCTTGGGGGATGGAGAGAAATTAACAACAAACACTGTGTGTTTGGTCATTTATATGGTGTAGTGGAAGGTGATCAAGTGACAAAATACAACGGTATGAATGGACTGGGCATGTCAACTGTAGTTTCAAATTGGGTGGTCAGGATTAGCAGGTAAGATTTGAGCAAATGCTTGAAGTGGGGGAGTTTCTATGGAAAAAATGCTCCAGGCAGAGAAAGCAGTAAGTGCAAAGGCCCTGGGGTGACACAGTGAGGTCATATGCAGAGGCTGAGGTGGAGAGCTCAAAGGCATGGTGGTAGAATAAGTGCCAGAGAGGACTAGAGGCAGATGCCAGCTGATGGGTCTTTCTGAGGATGTGCACTTCACCCTGAGTGAGAAAGGAACCCTGCTGGGTCTGTATGGACAGACTGTGGAGACAGGAGAACTCTGCTGTAGCCCAGACAGGAGCTGGAGGTGACAGCACGGTGTGTCAGCTATGAAGTTGGTGAGAAGTGGGCCAGATTTTGGATGCATTTTGAAGGTAGAGCTGGCAGTATTTCCAGGATGTGGGTTTTGAGAGAAAGTGAGGAGTCAAAGATGACTCAGATTTTGAGTGGAGCAATCAGAAGCCTGGTGTTGTCATTAGCAGAGATGGCAAAGGTGTGGGAGCAGCAAGTTTAGGACAGGAGGTGGAGTGATCTGCAGTTTCAGATCTGGTATGACAGGCAGCAGTGGGGATGAGGGAAGGCAGGTGGGCAGGCAGGCGGGGGGCTGGGCTGGTGGACACAGGCAGTCTGTGGACTCACCTTCTACTGCTTCTGCTTCCTCCTTGAAGCAGGAAAGTCACTGCTGAGAGTGAGGACAGAGGGCATTTTGGGAGAGATGGACAGGTGAATCAAAATGGCCCGGGTGTATGGAAGAGGGCACATGCCGTGGGAGCCCAGGCAGGTGAGTTCCAAGGGTGGTTACTCAGTGTGGTTTGGTGTCTGTGTCTGTGTGGCTTTGCAGTCCAGTCCCCACAGAGCAACCCAAGCGATATCTTCAAAATGGTTATAAGCTCTTTCTTTTCTCACAACCATCTAAAGTCTCCTTATTTCTCTTAGAAACCTGCTTTGATCCTCATGATGGGCTATTAGGCTCTGCAGGTCCCAACTCGGACTACTCCTCCTAGGTTGCATTCTAGGAAATGTTGTTGTTTTAGTCAGCTTTCTCGCTGCTGTGGCTAAATGAGCTGACCAACACAGTTATAGAGGAGGACAGGTTTATTTGAGGGCTTATGACTTCAGAGGTCTTAGTCCAAAGAAGTTGGCTCCATTCCTTGGGGCTCGAGGTGATGCGGAACATCATGGCTGAAGGGTGTGGCAGAGGGAAGCAGCTCACAACATCAGGAAGGAGAGAGAGACCCCACTCTCCAGATACAAAATATATACCCCATAGCCACATGCCAATTGCAATCTCCTCCAGTCACACCCTACCATTTCAATTAATCCCATCAGGGATTAATCCACTGATTGGGTTAAGACTCTTACAACCCACTCATTTCTCCTCTGAACCTTCCTGTGTTGTCTCACATGTGAACTTTTGGGGGACGGCTCACATCCAAACCATAACAGTCACATCTCTCCCTCCACACTAGCTACACTGGCCAGGCCCCACGACCGTGGTACACCTATCCCTTCACTTGCAACAACACAGATCCCACACACGATTACCCCTCAGAGAGGTGCTTCCTGATCTTCTCTCTGAAATAGCCTTGACCACTACCTATCACTTACCTCTGTTTTATTTTCTTTCACTGCAGTTTCACACACTTTATGGCCTCTCAGTACCACAATTGGAGATAAGGACTACACTGTGTGTCCTGAGGATTCAACCCATAGTGCGCTTTCAATAAATGAATGAGTTTACAGAAGCCACAGAAACTTATCTGTGTATGAATTTAAAGTGAATAAACTCTAACATCGAAAGGTCAAAGAAGACCTGAAAAGTAAAAAGCATATCAGAGGGGATAGCAAGAGTCTACAAGAATTTTAGGTCTCGCTCCCTCTGTGAATCTATGAGTGCCATGCAATCCTCAGATTATCACAAGATGGATCTGAAAGTACTGAGTTAATCCTGAAGTTCATTTTCAAGTGGGAGGGAGCATGTGAAGACAACCAGAAAATTCCTCAAATAGAATATAATAAGGAAGAACTAACCTTATTACAAATCAAAAGGTACTTAAAAATTACAGTGATGGTAGTGTGTCTCTGGTGGAAGAATAAACCAAAAAATTAATAGAATATAAATAAATGAATGTTTGGAAAGTTATCCAAACATCTGAAAATTAGGGTAAGATTCCAGGTAGCATATCAAAGTAATGGAAAAGAAGCTTTTTCCATTAATGGATTTAGGACAACTCAAAGACCACATGGAAAAATAAATTAATAAGTCTGGATCACTATGTGATTTCAAACAAAACAAATTCCATTTGGATCAACATTCAAGTGCAAAAAATAAACTATAAAAGGTTTAAAAGAAACACAAAACACGATAAATACACACATTAAGAATATAATTTATAAGCATGTCACAGAATTCAGATGCTATAAAAAGGCTTGGTAATTTGAACTACAAAATGATTTTTAAAATCCTGTTCAAGAAAAAACATTAAACATAAAACTCAATCATAATATATCAAAATTTGAAGCAATGTGAAAAATCCACACATTACAACCACAGTATCCATCATGAATAAAGGGATGTTTGATGGTTTGCTTCACCATAGGGAAAAAGATCAAATTTCCAATAGGCAAATAGACCAACATATGCAGTCAATTCATAGAGGATGAAATACCAATAGCTAAAAAAGGTGTGAAACAATTATTCTATCTCATTCACTAATCTACAAAGTTCACATTAAAGTAAGTAGTGTCAGAACTTTTCATTTGTCAGACTGGGAAAGATGAATGGGTTTGATACGTACAACTTTTAAGATGTGGGAAGAAACCCCAAGTCCTGCTGTTGGGAGGCCATTGGAGCAGCTTTGGTAAAACAGTTCTGATCCACTTACATGCAACATGCATGAAGCCATTTCTAATGGCCATCCATTTCTTAGGAACTTAATCTACAGATGTGCTATTAGGAAAAATTCATTCATCAAAATCTTCACTGCAGAATTTTTATAGTAGCCCAAGACTAAAAAGTGCAATTATCCATCAAGAGAGGAATTGTTATTCAAATAAAATCAAATGACATTGTAGTATTTCCACACAGTGGAATACTATATAGCTACGGGGAAATGCATTAACTTTAAACATGGTCATATGAGCATTCTCCAAGAGATATTGTTAAGGAGAGCCAAGGGCAGAGCATCAGGTAGGGTATGTTCTTGCTCTGTGAAACCAGCAGGAACTCACATTAGTGTGTTCATACTTGCACAAGCACATGCTCAGGGGGCATCTGGGCATACCCACAAATGTGTGGGAAAGAGTTGCCTCTGGGAGTGGCCAGAGGATGGTGAGCCTGGGATGGGATTGACCCAGTTTCACTGTTGTGTCCAGACCTCTCTGAGGGTAGATGAGACATTTCAACATCTGACAAGATCCGAGGGCTGTAAAGAAGCCAGGGTGCTTCCTGTCCAGTGCCCTGTCACATGTGCCTCTTCCTGAAATGTCTTCTCATTTGCAAAACAACTATAACAACAAAGACAACAACAGACAAGAACAACAAAATTCCCTGAGTTTCTAGTGTCCCAGATTTTAGAAAGCAGACCCTTGGTTCCACATGGTAAAAACTGGTACAGAGGGAAGAATGTTCTAGAAGATGAGCCCAGGTCCAGGTGCAGGAATGTAGACAAGGTTCTTGAATGGAAAGGAAAGGGTGCAGAACACAGGGCAGCTCTGCCACAGACAGTCTTGGCATTGCCTTGGCTCCTGTAATCCCAGTTACTCAGCCTGGGCAGCTTACCAAGACTCTGTCTCAAAGTAGAAGGGAAAAGGACTGAGAGTGTAATTCAGTGGCAGAGTGCTTGTCTAGCATGCATGAGGCCCCAGCACCACGCACACACACACACACGCACACACACACACACCTAGACACACACACACACAAAAGTGGGGACAGGGCAGCAGAAGAACCTTCTTCCAGGTAGCAGAGAGAAACTGGATCTGGCTCTTTGCAGCAAGGAGCTCACAGCTTGGCCTTGAGAACACTCCAGCATGGGATGGGCTTGGGCTGGGAGCTCCTCCAAGGTTGGAGGCTGGGTCTCATTTAAGTGAACTAACCACAGAAGAATGAACAAACTAGCCAGCCAGGGAGCTTCAGGGTACCAAGCAGAACTGTGAAGTATCATTCAAGAGATTTTAGGCCAGGCTGGGAACAGGGAACACATGAGTTGATTTTCAGAGGGGCTAATAAGAGGAAAATCTTCTCCAGAAATCTGATCTGTTATCACTGCAGGGCCCAACCTGCTCCCACTAAGCCCCTGATATGGTGCTGTGTGTTCTCAGTGGCCTCACTCAGGAGGCCACTCAGTCATCTGACTTCTTACAGAGACCTCAGTGATGATCTCCACTGAAATAGTCTCTGAATACAATTTGCCTTCCCTGTCTATTTTGTTTCTGCCAGTACTACCACACACAGGTTGATGAAAACCTTTTTCTCTTAGCAGTGAAAAGAAGGAGGGTTGATTATTAAGGTATTTACTGGACTCATTACATATGCTCTGGTCCAAAGCTGCTATGCTGACTGAACTTGAGAAAGCTTATTGAGCTTCGGGAAGGTCACTAGCTCATGAGGCAGAGTTGGGGTACTGTCTTCAGGATACTATGCAATCCCTGAAAATGACCAATATTGGATGCAGTTTCACTAATAGCTGGGAAATCTGAGTTCAAGAACCAAGAGGTGGATGGTTCTTACTCTAGATTGATAAAAACCCTCTTGCAAATGTCTATGCCTGATTCCCAGTTTTGGGCTTTATATCTTCCTAGTTCCTAAGGGAGAGACATGAAAACTGTCTCACTGAATTTAATTTGAGAATGGCACCTGGTTATTTTGAGCTCATCATGTCCTGCCTGAGACAGAGCAAAGCAGAGGATTTCCATAGTGGCTGGATGCTCAACCCTTGAAAAGAGCATGTCTTGAATATGGGACATCTCTTTACGCTTATAAGTGGTAAAATTTTGTGGGTGAATATAGCAATCCAATTTAGATAGTAACTCAGATCCTTCAGAAATGAAGGTTTGGGTCACCTAGACAGGTAAGAAAATGGTGACTAGCCAAGGTGCTGTTGTGGGCAAAGGAAACAGCATGGGTAGTGGTCAAGGACGGTCCTGAAAACCAGAGAGGACTGTAAAAGCTATATGCAAGTACTTTGCTTTATTATGTATCCATTTGTATATATATTTACCCATTCATATCTTATCTCTATGCATTACATGCTATGCAAAATATCAGTTGTAGGTTCTCGAGTGGGGTTGTAACTCAGGGGACATGGGGAGAACCTTCCTCAGAGATGGACACATGGATCACCTTTGTGCCTTCCCTTTTTGAAGAGAGTGAGTTTACTTCCATCTGTGAGAGATGACAGCGTCTTGTAAGGCACCAGCAAGCTCCTGATATTGTTTGGAGGCTCAGAGCAGGTGTAGGGATGCTGAGCTGGCAAACAGGTGGACCGTGTTTGTCTGTTGC
Source organism: Glaucomys volans (assembly GCA_020662805.1). Taxonomy (NCBI): domain Eukaryota; kingdom Metazoa; phylum Chordata; class Mammalia; order Rodentia; family Sciuridae; genus Glaucomys; species Glaucomys volans. Next base: position 21,246 of record JAJEJO010004694.1, on the reverse strand, counting down.
TGACTCAGCATCACCCCCATGCCTTCTCTGCATTGCTGCAGATGGGGACCTAGAGCAACTCTTCGGAGAAGCCCCTTCCTCACAGTCTGGGTAATCAGCTAATAAGAAACCCTTGCATTTGGAAGGTGAAGGTGAGGGACCCTATACTCAATGGTGGCAGTTGGTGGCAGCTTTTGAGAAGTACCTGCTATGAGCTGGTGAGATAATTTCTGGTGGCTTCCTTGACCCTTGCTCCCCAGCCTTCTTACAGTTATGAAAGACTCATATTGAAAGCATTTCCATTAACACCTGATTGGTTTCTAGGAGCTTCTGCTTTTTTGTTTTGTTTTGTTTTGTTTTGCCAGACTCTGCCTGATGCACCCCACTGGGCAGCTGTTGCAGGACACATGCACTCAGTGTGCACACCAGATGGGGACATATTTACTGATAATTTCTAAAAGAATGGACATAGGTCCTCTCATCTGGTCACTCTGTAGAGTGAAGTCCTCAAGGCAGCACGAGGCTCCATGGTCTGGACATGTGGACAGCTGGACCTTTACAGGGTCCCGGCTGTCATGATCTATGTGCATAGTTAAATGGATACACAGTTGATGCTGTGTGTTGTGAGAGTTGATGATACTACGATGAAGTCATTCTTGTCAGACCCAGACAAAATTAGAGCCAGGAAGTAATAAAGGGGGAGGGCTCAAGCCTGTCTGTGTAAATTAAGTACTTTCTCAGGCACTTTCTAAAGTCCCACTGGAGAGGACTCATCCACACACACCCCATGCTTTGCATGCCTTGCAAACATGCACAGATTTCTGTGGCAAAGTTTATCTTCAACATTTTTTAAGACTTCAACAATTTTGACAAGTTGTTCTGTATGGGACACTCGTCCAGCAACAGCACCTCCACCAATGAGCTGACACCATATTTTGCCTCAAATCTCCAAGACCAATGAACTTTGTATCCACGTAGCTTATGTAAATTTCTCCCTTTTTGCTGGAAAAACTTCCCATGGCCTCAACTCTCCTAGCAGTGCTTTGTCATTCCTGAATAAATAGCATTGTTCTCTGGAGAATCTCTTTAATTGTTATTTAGATTGGCATTGTCTTTTTCTAAACTGTTCTTGCAAAATTAATAAGTAGCTTAAAGTGTTTATACTCACAATCTGTAGATTGGTGATAATACTAGGAATAAAAGCAGAAACAAAGAGGAAGAATAGGGACTTGTCTTCCCAGGAGGGACTTTTCTTGCATTCACATTATGACGTGAAAACACTGCTGAGCTGGTTAGATTTAATATGTTTGTATCATTAATGAATTTTAAAAATAAATAATTTTAAAATAGATTTTAAACTTTAAAAATTGCCAAATCTTTAAATCATTGTTCTTGTAATGTTTATTTCACCATTCAAAATCATCAGAGTACATTATAGTGTTCAGTATATTTTTAGAGAAGCCCATGATTATCTCTTATAAAGAAACAAAGGTGTGTATCTGGGGGTGCTTTCACTAGTCCTGAGTGGCTCCAAGTTGAGTGTGATGTGGAGATAGGAAGAGGTTACTTGGGGAAAATCTACTTCTTTCCATTGTATTTTCTAACTGGTAATGTTCTACCTAATTATTTTTGAACATTGATTCCATATTCAAACACTTTACTGAATTCTCTTATTTCAAATAGTTTTTCAATTAATTCTCCTGGTTCTTCCAGGCATATAAATAATAGTAGTTTTGTTTTTTTCTTCCTTATTTTTATATCGAGCCAATAGGCTTAGATTGAATTCTAAATCACCAAAGTGTAAGTGCTTTTCTAGAACGTACAGAGAAAAGGAAAACTTCTAAATAATTTTATGGTGCCAGCATAAAATTCACACTAAAACTTGACAAAGAGACTAGAAGAATAAAACTCGTATCAATCGATGCAAAAACTTGAAATAGAGTGCTAGCTAATCACGTCTATAAACAAACTTCAAATGCAATGCAACCAGAGGGACTCATTCCAAGATGCAAGGAAGCTTTGCTATTAGGAAATAATTAATATTTTAAAAGATAATTGGAAGATAATCTTCATATTAAAAGGTCATAAGGAAAACACAACCACCCATGATGAGCTCCATTAAGACCAACTTGGTACTCACTAAAAGTGTAGTTATAGCTAAAACAAGAATGGTTATCAAGAGAAACAAACTCAAAGAGGAAACCAGCTTCCTATGGAATAGAAACATTGAGGGTGTGTCCTTAAAGGTGGAAATAAGGCAAAGACAATTATATTCATTATCATTACTTGACATAGTACTGAGAGAACTAGTTAACAGGCCTAGCAAATGCAAAGAAATAAGATTAAAAAAATGGGAGAGAAGGTAACAAAATTATTATTATTTTCTGGTAACTTAATTGTGTACCTGAAAGAAATATGAGACTTTAGTGAAAATTTATGAGAAAAATAAGGGAATTCAGTAAAGCATCTGATTATGAAATCAATACACAAAGTATTTTCTTATGGCAATTCATCTACTATTTTTTTTCTATATTATACATATTTTTTTCCCAGGATTCAAATCTGGTAACTCATGTTTTTCTGGTAAGTCATCCCTTTCCTTTGGGTTTCATATGCATTGGCCTGGATTTGAGCAAAATATGCTTTTATTATGTGTTGTAAGTTTTCTGTTTTAATTGGATTAGTGTGCTGTGGATTCTTGGTATGCGCCTCTTCAATCTGTCTCAGCCTGCTCTGGTCAGCCTCCAGGCATCCTGTGCTTTCTTAGCACTTGCAGTCCTAGGGTGGGGATGGCCTCTAGCTGGTGCTGTGTCAGTGCATCCACGTCCCTCCTGGTTCCCTTAACCCCACCTAGGTTACTGTAAGTAGTGGCTATTGAGAGCCTGGGGTGGGAGGATGTGGAGTAAGGGTTGGTGTTTGTAAACACCCATGGATATTGAAAGGGCAGTGACAGTCTGTGTGCTGGGCACAGAGACACATTGATTCATTTTGTTACATAGACCCCACCCTTAATCTTTTTGCCATTGTTATGGTTTACGTGATGGATTGGCCATGCGCAGAGAGGCAAGTCAACTCTCTTTGCTGCTGTTTTTCTATTTCTCTTTGCATTTTCTGTAGTTTTTTCTTTTAGAATTTGTTGCAGCATTATTTGGCACATAAATTTTCTTGACAGTTGGCACTTTATTGTATATTATCCTCTTTATCATTATAAAGTGCCCTTTCTTCTCTCCTTAATGCATTTCCTGAGAATTCTCTAGACTGATCTGAGAGTCAGCCTGGTTGTTTGGGGTCTGCCCTTGCCTTGAACGTCTTTGCCCAACCACTTACTACCATTTACTTTCAGGTTCCCAGTTACTTTGTTTTAGATGTATCTTTCTCTTTTCAGCAAGTACAGTTTTCAAATGTAATTTTCTTTTTTTCTTGGTGGTAGTGGGGATTGAACCCTGCATTGCTCTACCACTGAGATATCTATACCCCTGCTCCCTTTAATTTTTTGAGACAGGGTCTTATTACGTTGTCCATGCTGACCTAGGACTTGTGATTCTCCTGCCTCAACCTCCCCAGTAACTGAGATTATAGATGTGTGCTACTGTACCCTGCTCAAATGTGATCTTTATAATCTTGGGTGTTTTTGTTTGTTTGTTTGTTTGTTTTTGTATCAGGATGGATTCTAGAGGTGCTTAACCACTGAGCAACACTCCCAGCCCCTTTTTCATTTTTTATTTTGAGACAGGGTCTGACTAAATTGCTTAGGTCCTCTCTAAGTTGTTGAGGCTGGCTTTGAACTTGCAATCCTCTTGCCTCAGCCTCCCAAGATGCTGAGATTAAGCTGGGATTATAGGCGTGTGCCACCATGTCCAGCTAAAATCCTATTATACTTATTGGTATGTCTGTTAGGGTCTTCTTAATTCTATCACCTTTTCTATGTTACATTACTAAAGGTTTCCTCCACAACTGAGATATGGGTGATCATTAAAAATTGCATATGTATAAGGTGGTTTGATAAATGTATACATTGTGAAATAGTCACTATGATTACCTCACACATTTACTTTTTTGTTTTGTTTTTTGTTTTTTGCATCTGAAGACAGTTAAGATTACCCTCTTAACAAATCAGGCATACAATGCAATATTATTAACTGTAGTCACATAATTGTACATTAGATCTCCATAACTTATTTGTCTTGTGTAACTGAAACTTTGTACCCTTAGAACAACATTTCTCCATGCCCTTTCCCCTGGGCCTTGGCACCCACCATTCTATGTTTCTAATTTTATTTTTAATTTTAAAAATTTGTTCTAGTTAGTTATATATGACAGTAGAATGCATTTATGCATTTTGATAAATCATACATAAATGGAGTATAATTTCTCATTTTTCTGATTTACATATTGTAGGATCACATTGGTCATGCAGTCATATAGGCACATGAGGTAATAATGTCTGTTTCACTCTACTATCCTTCCTACTCCCATACCCCTTCCCCTCCCCTTCACTCCCCTTTACCTAATCTAAAGTAAGTCTATTCTTCTTTTGTGCCTCCCACCCTTATTGTGAATTAGCATCTACATATCAGAGAAAACATTTGGCATTTGGTTTGGGGGGATTGGCTTATTTTGCTTAGTATGATACTCTCCAACTCCATCCATTTATCAGAAAATGCCATAATTTCATTCTTCTTTAAAGCTGAGTAATATTCCATAATAAATGAATTGAGCAAAGTAGCAGGATATAAAATCAATACCCATAAATCAAACATGTTCCTATATATCAGTAATGAATCTACTGAAATAGATATTAAGAAAACCACCTCATTCGCAATAGCCTGGAAAAAAATAAAATACTTGGGAAACCATATAACAAAAGAGGTGAAAGACCTCTACAGTGAAAACTACAGAACACTAAAGAAATGGAAGACCTTAGAAGATGGAAAGACCTCCCATGCTCCCTGTAGAGGCAAAATTAATATTGTCAAAATGACCATACTAACAAAATGTTATGCAAATTTAATGCAATTCCTATTAAAATCTCAATGACATTCTTCATACAACTAGAGAAAGCAATCATGAAATTCATTTGGGAAAATAAGAGACCAGAATAGCCAAAGCAATCCTTAAGAAAAGTGAAACAGGAGGCATTACAATACCAGATCTCAAACTATTCTACAGAGTTATAGTAATAAAAACAGCATGATATTGGCACCAAAAGAGACATGTAGCCTAATGGTGCAGAATAGAAGACAAATCCACATAAATACAGGTATCTCATACTAGACAAAGGTGCAAAAAACATTCGCTAGAGAAAAGATAGCTTATTCAATAAATGGTGCTGGGAAAAATGAAAAGCCACATGTAACAAAATGAAATTAAACCCTTATCTCTCACCCTGCATGAAACTCAACTCACTGTGGATCAAAGACTTAGGCACTAGAACAGAGACCCTCTGACTACTAGAAGAAAAAGTAGACCCAAATCTTCACCAGGTCGGCCTAGGACCTCACTTCCTTAACAAGACTCCTAAAGTGCCAGAAGTTAAATCAAGAATCAATAAATGGGATGGACTAAAAAAATAACCCAATCAATAAATGGGCTAAGGAACTGAAACAGACACTTCACAGAAGAAGATATACAATCAATCAACAAATATATGAAAAAATGTTCAACATCTCTAGCAATTAGAGAAATGCCAATCAAAACTACTCTAAGATTTTCTCTCAACTCCAATTAGAATGGCAATTATCAAGAATACAAACAACAATAAATGTTGGCGATGATGTGGGGAAAAAGGTACACTCATATTGCTGGTGGGAAGCAAATTGGTGCAACCACTCTGGAAAGCAGTATGGAGAGTCCTCAGAAAAGTTGGAATGGACCCACCAATTGACCCAGCTATCCCACTCCTCGGTTTATACCCAAAGGACTTAAAATCAGCATACTACAGTGATGCAGCCACATCAATGTTTATAGCAGCTCAATTCACAATTGCTAAACTATGGAACCAGCCTAGGTGTCCTTCAACAGATGAATGTTTCTAATTTTAATTCCATATATGAAGGAGATCATGCAGCACTTATCTTTCCTGTGCCTGACTTATTTTACTTAATATACCATCCTTCAGATTCACCCATGATGTTGAAAATGGCAGAATTTCCTTTTTAAAGACTGAATGATAGTCCATTGTATATATAAATTGCATTTTTTTAACTGTTCATCCATCCACGGACACTTAGGTTGATTCCATATCTTTTATAATGAATACTGCACTGAACATGTCAGTGTAGATTACTCCTTGAGATACTGATTTCATTTCCTTTGGATATATAACCAATAGTGAGATTGCTGGATCATATGATACTTCTATTTTTAATTTTTTGAGGAACTTTCATACTATTTTCCATAACGGCTATGTCAATTTACACTCCCATCAACAGGGCCCAAGTGTTCCTTTTTTCCACATTCCTGACAGCACTTATCTTTTCTTTTGATAATAGCCAATAATTTGAGTGCTTGCATGTTTAAGATTGCCTATTACTCAACTTGGCTTAATGTCAATTTGGGAGGTCAAAGTTTGTTTCCTGTGAATTTCAAATACATTCTCCTGTGATTTTCTGTAATCTAATTAAATCCATTTTTTTCCCCTCTCAGTACAGGGGTACTCTACCACAGAGCTACATCTGCCCATTTATTTTATTTTGAGATGGTCCTGTAAAGTTGCTGAGGCTGGTCTTGAACTTGTGATCCTTTTGCCTTAGCCTCCTAAATTGCTGAGATTATAGGTGTGTGCCATGGTGCCTGTCATAATCATGTTTAAAAGTCAGTAAATCCCCTATCATTCTCCACAATCATCATCTGATAAGATCTTTATGATAATTTTGAAGTGTGTGTATTATCTTTTTTCTCAATTTTTTTTTTCCAATGCTGAGGATTGAACCTAGGGCCTTGTGCATGGTAGGCAAGTGCCCTGCCTGTAAGCTATATCCCCTGCCCTTTCCTCAGCATTTTATTGTAAGCATTTTCATATGCAAAAATGATTGCAGAAATTCGTAATTACTCCCATCTACCCAGCACCAATTACCTTCTACCAACATTTCTAGCAGTTTGTCACTGTCTCTCCATTCCTTACTTTCTGTCCATTGGTCCCTTTTATTCTGATTCATTTCAATGTTGCAGACATTAGTACTCCTCCCCCCAGATACCTTAGAAGAATCATCTACTTTTGAGCTCTCCTTCCATTGGCTTTCTATTCATGTAAGATTTTCTTTAAGAGGAAACACTCTTGGGGGAATTTTCTATTGTTTCTTATCCCTCTCCTCCACCCAAGCAAGAATAGATTATTCATCTTTTTGTTGCCTTGCAAATTTAAAAAAAATTATCTATTTATTTTTGTCATATCATATTTTCCATAGCTGCTTTAATGTTTCTTTGCATTTTAAAGTATGTGGCTCAATCGAGACTTCCAGTTTGTTTCAGTGTGGCAAAGAAATGTCCCTATGCTTCACTCTGCTTCTTAAATGTGACTGTCTCTTCAGAGTCTTAGTTTGAGGCATGGGCATGTATTGTCCTCATGATGTCCTCAGGGGGACACTTTACACTCTCAGCTTCTCTTTCTGCATCCTCTTCCCACCATGCCATCGCTCAGGTTTTTCTTCCAGATCTGTCTCTGGTTGTGGATCTGGGGATGGAACTCTAAAGACTGAGTGGACCCTGACCATACACCTCTTTTCTGTGTTTCCAACTCCCCCTTTCCTCTCTTTTATTTCCACCATTACTTTCTGAAATTGATGTTGGGGCTATCTCACAAAAAGTGAAACCAGGTTTTCTTTGCTTAGTGGTTATCAGGTGTGACACAAGCCATGTGGCTGCTATAAGAAGTGAGACTGGCATGGTGGAGGAAGTTCAGCTGCTCATCCTCCCTGTCCCAGGAACTTTGGACTCCTCAGATGGGTTGGATATCCACCAATTCCATTTTATCTGAAAAGTGGAGGACGGAAGCCTGTCACAGAATTCCAGAAGCAAGGCACAGGTGCCAATCATGCTACCTCCATCCTCTGTCCCCAGGGACAATGCTTGCACCCAACCCACTCAGGACACTGTTGTGTGATGAGCCATGTAAAGGAAAGAACAAATAGTACTGCCATCCTCTGCTCAGGTAGGAACCTCTCACCAAAGAACACGAAATAAGAAAAAAGTCAAAGAACTTTGAGAAAAAGTCACAGAACATGACCCTGAACTTCACAGAAGATAATTCATGAATGCTTATATCACACTGAATCCCATTATTATGTAAAATTATAAGGCACTGATTTTTTAAAAAAGGAGCTATGCCTTTAAGACAATTTGTATTTGGTTAGCTTGTGATATTTATTTATAATATAAAAATGATGGCAAAAAAGAAAATCCCTGGGGCTAATGGACCAGAAAGCATGCCCAGCTGACCTGGCTAGGGGAGTGTCCATTAATATGACCAACGGACACCAGCAATAGGGTGAGAGAATGATAAGAGGGACAAGGGGTGGGGCAAGGGAGGCTGTCAGTGGGAGGAGAGGAGCTCAGCTCTGCCCTTGGAGATCAGTCAGGTCAGCCCTACTGAAGCTGCCCCAGAGATTCTGCTGCTAGACCATCTCCCCAGGGAAATCCTCCATGTGCAGAGGAAGGTCTGTGCAAAGCAATTTGCTGGGAAATTGTTAATAGCAGTGAAAGATCAGAATGCTCACCTAGAAGGAATTAGATCAAAAAATTATGGCATATTCTTGTGCACATGTTCTAACAGAAATTAAAATAAATGAACTAGATTTATGTGAATCAACTCCAAAGAAAGCTTAGAGCTACAACTGAGTGAGGAAAGCATGTTTCAGAATTGAAAATTCAGTGTGACTTTGTGTAAATAGTAAAACAAAGTGTCGCTGTATTATCTTCTTGGATGCATGTCTATATTCTTCTTAGGATGTGTAGAACACAGGCCAACTTCAGGGCAGGGTCTACTTGCCAGACTTCGGGGTGGGATCTATTTGTAAGGGGATGGAGCTGGGATGCAGAGCAGACTTCAGTTGTATTATTTGAAATTCTTCTATACACTTATGGAATTAGCATCTGCCAGTTCTGGGTGGTGGGTACATAAGTAATTATAGGTCTTTTTATAATTTTTAGTATTTGTGAAATATTTTATTATACTCTCAATAATAAAACAGCTCTGAGACCCCAACATAGTAGCAGGAGGTGGAAACACAGAGATGGAGTAGCAGAACTGATCTTGGAAGCTGGGCTCTGCATGGCCCCTGCTGCAGGACTGAGCTTGTGACCCCAGGTCTGTGGGCAATATGTTTCTGATCCACTGACCTGTCCTGGTCTGACAGCTGTCCAGGTCACCTTGAGCAGAATGAGCATAAGCAGTGAAGTATCAGTGAGGGAATGGGAGGGTTGAGTAGGCCAACTTGAGCTGGCTGTGGTATGGTTGGGGAGGCTAATGGTGGGATACATGAACCCTGGAAGTGTCAGGGCCCTGTGTTGTCCTTTGCAGTAGGTGGCTGTGGTTGTATCAGGCAGGGCTCATGGGTGGAGGTGACTGGCAGGTTGGGAAATTCCCAGGTCATCATTGTATCCGGGCAGACCAACCTTCCTGCGCTGATGGCTAGGATCAGTTCCTCCTTGTGACTTTGGCAGTGGGACAGGGGCAAAGGTGGGAGGCAAAGTGAATGGGGCTAGATTGGCTCAGTGATCTGACTTTGAAAATAGCTCATTTACTTGCTGATGGTCATGTGTCCATCATAGGGGATGACAGCCCTGGGAGGAAGCTGGCCCAGCAGGGAAGAGTCATCACTAAGTCAATGAGCCAGGCCTCTTGTTAGGCAGCTATGGTGAGGGCTACTCACTTCTTTAGTTTAGTGAATCTCCACTTTGATGAGAAGCAGAGTTGAAAAGTATTGTATGGACTGAATCCATGCTTGATGGAAAAAGAAGCAAGCTGAGAAATTTATACATACTTGTAAATTCAAATGTGTTATTCCAGGAACAAGTAAATTCAGTAGGGAAGAGAGTCTATTCATTAGATTTTGAGGAAAGAAATAGAAGTCTGGGCCTCAGTTACAATAACCAGGTTAGCTTTCATCTATAATCAGTTTACTTTTAATGTCAATTCATTGCTTTGTTGATTTTCTTTCTTATTTCTTGTCTTTGGGCACACAATGTGATTTTATCACCATTCCCTGCAAAATACTTGGAGGTGGTATGTTGAACACTAAAATATCAACCAGACTCAGCCTCAAATTCCAGCCCCACTAACTGATCTTGGCCTAGTCTCTTCATTGTTCTCAGCCCCAGTTTTCCTGTGTGTAAAATGATGGAGCTGTACTAGGTGATCTCTGACATGCCACTCAGTTCTGTAATACTCCAAGACAACACAAGCAAGAGGCACCCAGATGTCTGTGCAGCAGTACCTACCTTTGCTTGGCCTCAGAATACAATAGTCCCCTCTTATTCAAAGTTTCACATCTCACAACCAACTGTGATCCTGAATTATTAAATTGAATATTATGGAAATGAACAACTGCTCTGAGTATTGTGATGAAATTTCACACAGTCCAGACAGGAATCATTTCTTTGTCCATGGCATGCATGCTGTATAACCCCTAATTTACAAATTGAACTTTATCATAGGTAGGTATATATAAGAAAAAACGCTATACCTGGGTTCAGTACTATCTGTAGTTTCAAGCTTTCGTTGGGGGTCTTGGAATGTATGCTTTTGTAGATAAGGGCGGATTACTGTATACATAAACAATGAACATAAAGACTGGAATAGGGACTGGGAAGGGATATTAAAATCCTTTAATTGCAAAAGTTTGCACCTTCTGAATTTCTAATTTTTTAAAAAGAGAATTTGCTATCAAATAACAATAATATTCACTTCTTAATTTGCTGCTATGCCTGGCTTCACTAACATGCTCTGCTTTATATCAAAAGCTCAGATGCATAAGTATAAAACATATTTTAATACAGAAAATTTGAAAAGTTCAGGAAAATCCAAAGGATACAAAACCACCTATAACTTCATCACTGACAGATCAATGTCATTAATACTTCACGTATTTTTCTTTAAATCTTTCTATGGTATATATACATTCAAATATAAAAATATTTTTATTATTTTATTGGTGATTTATAATGATACATAACAGTGGGATTCACTACCATATTTGTACATGCACATAAAATAATTTGATCAATCTCATTCCCTAGGGAAGGCCCTTTTCAAATATAGAAATCTTGAAACAGCAGTAAAACACAATTGTAACAAGTACTTATATATCTACAACATAGTATTAACAGCTCTTCATAGAGATCACACTCATCTTTTTTACTTTCCACAGTATGAAAACAGTATAGAGTTGAGATCCTCTTGACTCTCCACCCTAGGTTCATTCCAACCATTGTGATTCAATGTCAGTCTTTTTAGTCTTTTCTTTTTGGCTTTTTATAATATATGTAGTTATCCATGAGTGATTTAGAGTATTGTGTGCTTATAAAAATGTCTATAAATTATTCCATACTAAAAGTTCTCATTTTGGGTTAAACATATTTTTGAGAAATATCAAGGCTAACTGATAGAGATCTAGTTTTAATTTATGCATTGGAGAGTGTTATATCAAGTCAATATGCTGTTTTATGTATTCATTTCCTGTGTTTTGAATTTTTGAGTTTTTTCTAATATTTGCTTTTATAATGGTGTATGGAAGTAATATTTGTGTCTAGATCTCCTGGTGCAACCTTGAACTTCTACCTGGAAATGGAATCTTTGGGCCATTATGGAGGCACTTTTATAGTTAGTGTGTTCATTTGAGTTGCTGGACTAAGTTCTTTCTCTCTGTAATTTTTTTTTCAAGAAATATTTCATTATGAAAATTCCCCTGTATCCTGATAATTCTTTTTAAAACACCATTATTTTAAATATTAATTTTACTCCATTTTATGGATGTAGCAACATTTATTTAACCATTACCTACATGGCCTGCCTTGTTTAGGAGAATAATTAAGCTATCTAATACTAGAGACCTTCATGAATGTATTTGCCTTCCAGAGAACTCATGACATCTATGGGATTCAGGCTGACAAGTTTTGCTTTTTACAAGCCAAGTGACTTTAGCAATTTCCTTAATTTCTGGGAGCCTTAAAATTCCCACTTGGACCAAAGGCCCATAATAATGTATCAGCTCCTTGGGCTGCTGGGAGTATGAAATGCAGACACTTCATTGTTTACTGTAATTAGGATTATTATTCAGAGTTGCTGAGAATTAGTTTTTCTTTCTCAGTTGGATTTCCAGGTGCATATTTGGGGCTAGACACAGTCTAGTCCAAAACGTTCAAACTACAAGGTGCACAAGCATCTAGAGTCTCATTGAAGTGTAGATTCTGTTTCTGGACAGGGCTGACATCTGTCCTGCATTTAGAAACAGCTCTGGTGATGCTGCTGCTGCTGGTCTGAGTAGGGGGGGTTTGCATGGCTTGGTGTCTTTCCAGGGGTTCACTGTCATCCAGCCTCTGTGTTCTCCCACTCATGGGGGGCAGCACATGCATGGGGCGCTACACTATGGTCAGCAGACTCTAGGAAGTTCCTTGCTTCCCTAAGTGTTCTGGGGCTCTTCATTTTGGCTGCTGAGCAGTGAAGTGTTTTGTTGGTATCTTGGTGAAAATGAAGTCCCAAAGAAAATAACTCCCTGTTTTTCTCTGTAATACTTCTAAGTCATTTGTTTTTGCAATTAGGCACAAGAAGTGGAAAAACAAACAAACAAGCAAGCAAAAACAATTGTCCTGAGTTACTTATAAGCATTTTTACTTATATTGGATTCACTCAGCATCATGATCTGAATGATTGTCCCCCTGTCCCCAATTTCGTATGTTGAAATCGACCCCTTACCATGATGGTATTCGGGTGAGGTCTTTGGGAAGGAATTGGGTCATGAGGTTAGAACCCTCATGCATGGGATTAATGCCTGCTGGGTTTTGAATCTCTCTCAAAGACCTGTGCATTAACAGCTTTGGCCCCAGGGTGGCGCTACTGAGAGGTGTGGAACCTGAGGAGTTGGGGCCATATAGGAAATCTTTACATTATTGGGGGTGTGCCCCAGAAGGAAATGGAGGAGTAGGGGGAGCACCTGGCCCCTTCTTCTTTGCTTTTGTTCCATAATTGGAGCAGTTTTGCTCTGCTTACACTGCTCACCTTTGCTGTCTGTCATACTCACTAGAGGCCCAAAGTAATGGATCCATCTGATCAAGAATTGGAATCTTCAAAACTGTGAGCCTTTCTCTTTGTATATTAATTATCACAGGTATTTCATTATAGTGATAGAAATCCAACTAACACAGTGCCCTTTTTTAGAAAACTTCAGAGAGTGTTCCCACTTTCTGCTGTCCAACATGCAAAGACACAGAGAGAAGACTTCAGTCTACATCCAGGAGAAGGGCCCTCACCAGAACCAGACCGTACTGGCACCCTGACCTCAGGTTTCCACACTCCAGAACTGTGAGAAATAAATATCTGTTGTTTATAAGTCACCTGGTTTATGGTATTTTGTTGTAGCAACCTGAATAGACAAAGACACTCAGTAAATATTCTGATATTATTTAATAACCTAAAGATTTTTGACTGCTTATTTAAAATAAAGGAATAAATCTATCTTAGAGGTCTTTAATAAAGAATGGTGATACCAACAGGATGTAGCAACATCAACCTAAAAATAATATATTCATCCATCTAGAGAATAAAAACCTTATTGTCAACACATGCTGGAGTTGGGTACAGGGAGAAGGGAGTTTGCTCCCTCATCTTCTGTCCCTTGCCCTCCTACCCTAGAAAGACCCCAAAGCGAACAACCCTTCCCCATTTGCTGCATGCTAGTGGCCTAAAGGCAGTGATGTGAAGGGTGGGTCCCACTGTCCCTACATTGTCACTTAGTGTCCCTGCTTTCATCTAGAGACCCAGTGGCTGGAAGACCCTGGGCAGACCCCAACACTTCCTTTGTGACCTTCTTCTGACTGACTCTTTTCTTCTTCACCTTGATTCTGAGTCATTTCTCCTTATTGTTGTTACCTACACTGCAGGACCACAGAGTGGAGGACAGGGCTACTCAGGGTCTGGGTCCTGCCCTATGCCCCACCCCCACACCATCACAGCTCAAGCCTGTGTGAACATTCCCTTCCACTGAGACCTCTACCCACAGCTGCTCCTTCTCCCAGTTCACTGAGCCTTAGATCACCTGATCACCTGACATGCTACCAGTAGGTCCCAAGCTGTAGATCCACAATTCCCTCAAAGCAGGTCAGGTGCCGCTATATCATTTAGCTCCAGGAGTCCACCCCTTCACTTCCCGTAGCTGACCCCAAGCTCCACAGTTGCTCATCATGCTCCTCCATTAAGGGCACCTTGCTCTCACTCCCACAGTCATCCTGCAGATGCACGCTCCAGACAAGTGCCAGGCATTTCCTGGGAGGGACCACAGAGCATGGCTCAATCAATGAAATCACCACCATGTAGTATGCACCCCTACAATTAAATGATCTCCAGTCTCAGCAAGACTACAGACATGGAGTTGGATTTGGACACCAGCTGCTCTGTTTCAGCCATGGAGACTCAGGGAAAAACCAGAGTCAGATATCTAACTTAACCCTGTGTTTCAATTTGTGTTGCCAAGTAGGTAAAGGGGGTGGGTGGATTCCACCTCCATCTGGGAGTCTGCATTAATAGGGTTTTCATCACTGTGACCAAAGTACAGACCAAAAAACTTGGAGGAGGAAAAATTTACTTTGAACTTGTGTTTTCAGAACTTCAATCCATGATCAGCCTGCTTCATTGCTCTGGGTTTGAGGTGAGATACAGCATCACAGCAGAGGGCATGGTAGAGGAAAACTTCTCAGTTCTTTGTATCCAGGAAGCAGAGAGAGTATGCAAGGAGTCAGGAACAAAATATAAACCCCAAAGGCACATCCCCAGTGATCTACTTCTTCCAGCCACATCTCCCTGCCTACAGTTAGTTACTGCCTAGTACAGCAGTTCCTAAAGTTATTAATCCATCAAATGGATCAATCTACTTATTAGCTCACATAATTTAGTCATTTCAGTTCTGAACATTCCTACATTCACAGGAGATTTGAAGGGACACCTAATATCTAAATCATAGAGGATCCAAGACTCCCCATTGCTAGCAATAATTTGGCAAGTAAAAATTCCATGTTTGCTCTATGATTTATACCAGAAACACCAGATTCTAAACACTGCCACAAAGCAAGGAACATTCTACTAATTAACAGAAAATAATCATCACAAAAGTTGTCAACAAAATATCCCACAAAAATTTTGTGCAAATCATTACCAGAAATCTGTTTACAAGAGTACCTACCATGTTTAAATAAGATGTCAAAATGGTAGCCACAAAAATCATCATCTTTGGGACCAGAAAATTCCTCACTCATGTTTAATATTACTGAAGAATGTCCAGTGCTTGAAGGCAGATAAACATAATTCACTCCCCACAAAGGTTAAACTCAATATCAGGAAATAAATGGGAAAGGAAATCCCAGAGTCAACTTGAACCATTATCATAGGGAACTTTAGAAATATATGAGAAACAATATTTTATTTTTGACTGAATGGGTAAGCTCAATTCCCAAATTTAATGAAAATCAAATAAAGTCACTAATAGCACCATTAATCAAGGCCAAGAAAATAGAAGGAATTTGGGGAGATAGCTTCAGAGCTTCCATGCATAACTGATGGAGGTGACCCATCGTCATGCCCATGCTCAGAGAACACACTTTAAATAAATTAAGGTAAATCACATTGCACAGGCAAAGGCATCAGTTTTTGCTTTTTCTGCATTCCCTCATTGCTGCTCCTCAGCCAGGGACTCCCACCAGAGCCTATTTTGTGTCTGAGCAGATGAGTCAGTGAGTTGAGGACAAGCACATAGCATAATTACCCCCTCCTTTCCACCTCAATAAATATTGGTTATTCCCCAGGGAACACACTGCACCCAGAATCTAAACAGTGGCTTCCTGCTGGAACATCTCTTTATGCAGCTGCTGATCCCAAAGTTCAAACAAGGACTTGGGTGGTGGGGCTGTGAAGTGACTTCCTAAGGCTTACTAGGCCATCTGCAAACACCTTTAGGTTGGTTGGCAGGAGCAAGGCCATACACCGCCTATCTAAACTCTAACCCAAGACTGGTGTCAATTCCAAGTGCACAAGGCACAGGGTGCCTGAATGGGGATTGGTTGTCCAGGTGTGGGAAGCAGTTGAATATGGGGTGCATAACAGTGTCAGGAGAGCCTTCTGGACAGCATTGTGGGCTGCTGTGTTTCTTCCTTTGGGTAGATCTCTGTTTTTACAGCCACCTCTCTTGGCATGGGCATGACGATGCTGCTTACTTTGGAATTAGATCATCTGGTCTGATATTTTATTTCATCTTCATTCTTATAATTAACCACAGAGACACTCAGCATAGAGGAGTTAAATGTGATTTGAGCTAACTCCTACTTGTCCTTCAAGACTCGGTTTAACGCCATCTCCTCTGAACTACCTTTAAGACCTACTTGGTCAGATGAGGCACTCTGGCTATGGGTTGCTTAGAAACCACACACCTACATTTCTGTGATGTTCTGTCTGGTAACCTTGTAAGTGCCTGTCAAATCGTTTCAAGGTCTGTGAAGTCAGTAGCCTGCTTCTAGACACACAACCATGGGCAGGGCTCTCAATTGTATTCCCGTAGTTTCTTCTTCTGCAGCATAATTTTAGGAATTGGGTCCTGTGAGAAAGGGGCCATTGCTCACCTTTATGTTTGTTATAGGAACTCTGGCAGACCAGGTAGGCCAGCATGCCCAGAGTCATATTTACATGGGGCCACCTAAACACAGGGGATGGACATTAGGACCATAAATCTCAGGGTTCCTGGGGAGGTGACACTTTACTTAAATCCAGAAAGGAGAGGAAGTTCAATTGCTGTTTTTGAGAATGTGAATCCCTGGGTGGAAGAGGCTCATCTTGGAGGAGGATGGAACTGACGTGCTACAGGTACACTTGGGTCAGAGGCTGGTTAGAGCAGGCTTAGAGCATGTGTGTACATCTGAAAGTGAGCCCATGCAGAGTAGGCCTGGGCTGACTATGGTCTGACCATGGACAGGAAGCTGTCAAAGGTTGCCTCCATTCTCTTCCATTGATTTGTCTGTCTTCATGCAATACCACACAAAGTAGTAACACTTACTGTAATTTCCTAGTAAGTCCTGAAATCATGAGTGCTGATCCTTTTTTGAATTCTACTTCCTTGGCATTTACATAGTATTTTAGAACCATTTTCTCAATATGTATAAAAATGTCTGCTTGACAGGTTTTACTGTGAATTTGTAGATGAATTCAGAGAGAACTGACATCTAAACAACATTGAATCTTCTGACCCATGAACATA
Source organism: Glaucomys volans (assembly GCA_020662805.1). Taxonomy (NCBI): domain Eukaryota; kingdom Metazoa; phylum Chordata; class Mammalia; order Rodentia; family Sciuridae; genus Glaucomys; species Glaucomys volans. The sequence continues at coordinate 3,817 of JAJEJO010004694.1, read as the reverse complement.
ATATGTCTTCTTTATTTCTCTCAATGATTTTGTAGTTTCCAAATTTTAGTCAGATTTTTGATGTTATTTTATGGTATTTAGCATTTTAATTTTGGAATCTATGAATAGAAATAGTTTTACTTCTTCCTTTACAATCTGGATGCTTTTCATTTCCTTTTCTTGCCTTATTGTGCTGGCTAGCTCCTCCAGTGCAATGCAGAATACAATAGAGGTGGTGAGTGGACATGTTCATCTTGTCCTTGATCTTATGGGAATGTATTCAGTCTTTCATCATTAGGGACGATGTTTCTGTAGGATTTCACCTTCCTTCCCTCCCTCCTCCCTTCTTTCCTTCCTCGCCCCCCCCCCCTTTATGATGTTGAAGAGCACAATTCTAGTCATACTTTCCTGAATGTTTTTATGAGGAATGAATGTTGGATTTTTTTTCAAATGCTTCTTTTGCATTTATTGAGATGGAAATAGATATTTTCCATTTTAACTTGTTAATATGAAGTATACATTGGTTGATTTTGGAAAACTATGCCAATCTTGCATTTCTGGGAGAAATTCCACTTGGCTAAGATGTGCTGTTCAATTTAAAATTTTTTTTATCTGATTTACTAAAATTTTGTTAAGAAATTTTCCATATGTGTTTACAAAGGATATTGATCTATGGTTTATTACTTATTTTGTTGTAATGTACTTTCCTGATTTTGGTATCAGGATAATGGTGGTTTTATGCAATCTGTTGGGAAGTATTTTCTACTTTTCTTTTTACTGGAATATTGTGTGTGTGTGTGTGCATGTGGGTATGTGTGTGTGTGTGTGTGTGTGTGTGTGTGAGTGTGTGTAACCAGTATTATTTCTTTCTTAAATGTTTGGTAGAAATAATTAGCATATTTGTCTGGGCATGGAGTTTTCTCAGTGGGAAAGTTTTACTTACACTTCTGTTTTCTTAATAGCCATAAGCATAAATAGGTTATATATTTTTTAGGGTGTTTCTTTCAATTGATTTGTAATTTCATATAAATTTTCAAATCTATTACCATAAATTTATTTAAAATCATATTAATTTCCTAGGATTTTCATGACAAATAACCATAAAATGCATGGTTTAAAACAGCAGAAATTCATTGTATCCTATTTATGGAGATGGGACGTCCAAAATCAAGACATCAAAAGGGTTGGTTCCTTTTTAGAAGCTCTGAGAGAGACTCTTTTCCATTCCTCTTCCCTCGCTTCTGGTGGTTGATGGGAATGCTTGGCATTCCTTGAATCCTGGGTGATTCACTACAAACTCTGCCTACATCATCACATGAAGTCCTTCCTATTTTGTATTCTGTGTCCAAGTTACCCTCTTTTACAAGGACACAGTCCTTGGGTTTCGGGGACACCAGTCCAGTATGACTTACTGTTTACTCAATTACATCTGTAGAGACTTTTTCCAAATATATCATATTCATAGGCTCCAGGAAACATGAATTTTGGGGGACTCCTGTTTGACCAGTACAATAATATTCCCTTATTACTCTTTTAATACTTATAGAAATGCCACTTCTCTCAATCATGATTCTAGTAATTTTTTTATCTCTCTCCCTCTCTCTGGCTTCAAATTTAAGAATATTATTAATCTTTCCAAGGAACTGGGTTTTTATTTCATTCCTTTTTTTATACTTTTTCCTGTGTTATTTTCTTCCTTTTAATTACATTGAGTTTAATTTTCTCTTGTTTTTTAATTTCTGAAGATGGAAACTGATGTTCTTGATCTGACGCTTTTCTTCTTTTCTGATATAGTGATTAGTGTTATGAATTTTTTTCATACCCCTTTATTGACATGGAACAACTTTGATATGTTGTATTTTCATTTTCATTCCATTAATAACAATTCCTGATTTAACTTTTGCTTTCTTCTTTGTCTCACCTGTTGCTTAGATGTAACTTATTTAGTTTCCAGATAGTGGGGAATTTTTCAGTTATCTTTCTATTAATGATTTCTAACACAATTCCTTTGTGATCAGAGAACAGATTTTGTTTCCTTGAATCCTCTTAAATGTACACAGATTCGTTAAGTGGTTTCAAAATATGGTTTATCTAAGTAAATGTTCTGGGCAAACTTGAAAAGAATGTGTATTCAGATTTTCTTGCATGGAGAAAATATCCTTTGGGCCACGTGGTTGAAAGAATAACCCAATCAATAAATGGGCCAAAGAAATGAACAGACATTTTATAGAGGAAGATCTATAAGCAATCAACATATTTATGAAAAAAATGTTCAACATCTCTAGTTATAAGAGAAATGCAAATCAAAACCACCTTAAGATTTCATCTTACCCCAATTAGAATGTCTTTTATTAAGAACACAGGCAACAACAGGTGTTGACGAGGATGTGGGGAAAAGGGTACACTCATGCATTGCTGGTGGGAGTGCAAGTTGGTGCAGCCACTCTGGAAAGCAGTGTGGAGATTCCTTAGAAAACTTGGAATGGATCCACCATTTGACCCAGCTATCCCACTCCTTGGCCTATACCCAAAGGACTTAAAATCAGATTGCTACAGTGATGCAGCCACATCAATGTTCATAGCTGCTCAATTCACAATAGCTAGATTATGGAATCAACCTAGATGCCCTTCAATAGATGAATGGATAAAGAAACTGTGGTATATATACACAATGGAATATTAGCTGTAAAGAAGAATAAAATTATGGCATTTGCAGGTAAATGGATGATGCTGGAGACTGTTATGCTAAGTGAGATTAGCCAATCCCAAAACTCCAAGGGCTGAATGGTCTCTCTGATAAGTGAATGATGATGCATAATGTGGGGTGGAAGGGAGGTAAGAATGGAGGAAGGATAGAT
>JAJEJO010004693.1:118681-199658 GCA_020662805.1 Glaucomys volans | reverse complement strand
TTGTGTACAACCAGTGAAACAATAGCTGTACTCCATTTGTGTTCAATGAATCAATAAGTAAATTAAAAAAAAATTATTTGTAAAAAAAAAAAAAAAGTGCTTCAGTCAGTGACAAGCCACATATATGATGGTGATCCCATAATACTATATCACATAGTGATAGAATAGCTATCTTGGCTTGTATAAGTACATTAGGATAGTTGTACAGTAACAAAACTACCTAATAACACATTTCTCAGAATGTGTTCCTGTCATTAAACTGCTCATGACTGTATACACACTCACACACTAGTATCTCGGTGCTCATGTTGGATAATGTTGATCTATAATGAAGATAAAAGGCACAGTTCATTTGAGAAGATGGGAGGGAAGAAGCAAATATCCATATTTCAAAGGCATCTTTATAACTACATAAGCTTTATGTGTCTTTTCAGTAGGTACAATAAAAATTACCACTCAAAATTTTAAATGAGCACTCAAATTTTTAGAACCAGTCACCCATTTAAACTAATTAGATATTATTTAATGCCAGAACTATGCTAGTATTTATTTATGACTAAAGCAGTTACATATAAGTCCAGCAAAACTATAGGTGAAGGTCAAATAGAAAATAAATTAGGGCAAAAACAATGTAGGAATATGCTGTGGTTAAGTGTTAACAGCTACATCAAAGAAGCATATATAGCTCCATTATTCCATTTTTATAATAAGTTGAATTGCATAGTAAAATCTCATTGCTAATCACTGATTTCATCATCATTATAGAATATAACATAGATTCATATGATCTTAGAGTTGGAAGAGACCTCAATACATCCTGAGAAAGCTCATTTTGCTTGAATGTGTTTAATAGGTAGAAGATTCTTCCTTTTACTGAGCTGACCATTTCTTTCTAAATAATGGAAGATTCCCCCCTGCTAAAAGTACTTACCAAGAGAAGGTGTAGAAATATCATGAAAAGAGTGTGATTTTGAATTATAGTTCTACTTTACTTGTCCCAGATAATATTTACCTTCTCTTCTTTTATCTTTTGAAATGGAGATAATAATAACCACATTTTAGAGTTGCTTGAACACCAAGTGAAATTGTTTTAATGCACAGTCCCTAATTGATAACTATAAGTTTCAACTCTTGAGTTATATTATTCTCCCCAGTGAGCCTGATAGCATAGCTTAAGTTAGAAAGGTCAGGCTTAATCTCAGCAAAAACTAATATTGCTGATGGTATTTGATCCTGCTCCATCTTTAGAAGTTTCCTACAATGATACTTTTAATAGGGATTGAGAATTAAAATTTGAGTGTTTTCAAACAATCTCTATTAAATCATTTTATTCATTAGTTCCTTTTTTGCTTCTTCATTTCAAAAATTACAAAGAATGTCTAAGAGTGATTATGTAAAAAAGAAACCAGAAATTTTAGATAAGGGAAAGTTACATATTTCACCCTCCATTTGGCCCCAGCAGCCTGGCCATAGTTGTTTTAGTATCTGTTTATCACATACTGACTCATCTCTCACCTTGATCTATCACAAATCAGCTATATCCCAGATCCATGCTCCCCACTAAATCAACAGTAAATACCACTAAATCCAAGTCTTGTTGACTCTGGAAGGGCTGGGGCAAACTCACCAAACCAATGAGGAAATTTAGTGGATACGCATTTATCTGTGTGGCAAATAAAGTCTATATGTAAAATATCCGAACTCTCATTGCATGCTTGCTGTCAGAATCTGTTGACAATATGCTTAATCACTAAGTTCCCTGCATTTGAGAACCTTCACTCTTTTTCTCTGGTATTTTAAAAATATATCTTATTCCTACCTTTCAAACCATCTACAAAGCTGTCAATTTTCTGATATGTACTTCTTTCTCCAAATGTCTACATTTCAGAAGGTACCTGATAATTCAAATAAAATATAGCCAGCATTCTACTCTAAGAAAGTACTTTTAACTTAACCAATCTGGTTTAATAAATTTTTAAGTTGTCAATTTTTGTTTTTCTTACTATAATTAACATTGTCAGTTGCCAGGGGACAAACTGAAAGTCTGAAGCAAAATAAAAACAGAAGCATTCAACATTTGTGATTTGGAATTCAGATCATTTATGCTGTTTACAAAATAGTGATCTTCATAAAAATATGCTTTTTGTTTTGCTCTTCTGTGCACCTCTTGATTAGCTACTACTAAAGGATTATTAACCACCAACAAGAGTTATTTCAAATGTTTCTTTGATTTCTTTGATTATCTGACAGGTCATCATCCATTTGAAATGTCACCTGTTTTAAGTAGAGCTGTTTTCTCAGGATAACTTAAGAATACATTATTTATATTAAGGTGTATTAATAATACATCATTATATTAAGGTGGTCAGTCTGGGACTTCATCTGCTGTCCATGTGGATCCTGAACTAAACACTGTCCACCACACCCACTGTATCAGCAAGATCCATCAATTCAACCTGCTAAATATTTTCTGAATTTGGAATTTGACCCCTTTTTACTCCTCCCCACTACCTTGTGCTAGTTCAATGTACAATTTCTCACCTGGACTGCATTTAGCATCCCTTACCTCATCTCTCAGTTTCTACTTAGGCTCTCAAATACTCAACCCTTTATTCAGTAGCCAGACACACAATTTAATATGTAGATCTGATGCGGCATTGTCCCTATTACAACTCCACTACCTTTCCATAATCCTTGGGGTAAAATGCAATTCTTACTTTCACTTCCTAAGTGTTCCCTGCTGTCTCCTGAGTTCTCCTCCCTGCCCACTGGGCCTTGCTCACAGTCCTCCAGCCACACTGGCCTTCTAACTATTTCTGGAAATATACCCAGTTCATTTCTAACTCAGTCTGGAATCCCTTTTTCAAGATCTTTGTGTTACTGCATCAAAAATAATACTTATCCCATTCTTCTTTCATCCTGTTTTAATTTCTTTCCATAACTTTTCATTCTCATTATCTAGGATTACATTGTGTATTTTCCCTTGTGTAGAGTCCATTTTCCCAATTAGAACATGAGTTTCTTTTACTGTGGTCTTTTCCTTACTCACTCTGTTCCACCCTCTCTACTCCTCCACTTCAGTTTAGATTAGTGCCTGGTGCATAGAAAGTACAAAATGAAAAGAAGAAAAGAGCAACATTAGAGTAATGAAATAGTAACATCATTAAATATAGCACTGAGATCTCCCCTAAAGACACTTCTAAAAATGCTTCTGTAAATTGCAAAAATGATGAAACTCCTAAGTGTTTTAGAAATCATATTTGCAACATAAAATGTACTCATAAAAACACTACATGTAAAAAAATTTATTCCCATTAAAATCACACTACCATGTTTTATTCACTTAAAAAAGGCCCCTGGATCATATAATCAGCTAATCAATAATTGAATATCCTATCTTATTCTGAGCATGGTGGCTGAAAAAGCATGAAGTCTTCTTATCTGCAAAGTACTTAAGAGAGAAGATACTTGTGAACAATGAAAATCATTAAAGGTAATTAACCAAAGTTTGAATTCTGGGATACAGAGGACGTGTCATAAGGATTTAGAAAGTAGTCACACCAGAAGTGAAGCAGACTTGGAAGCAACCATTATGCAAGAGCACTTTATGGTGGAATTGATAGAATAAGGAGCCCTGGTTGACTTGTTCATCAATCTTGAACACCAAAAATTGCTTAGAAAGGTCAACAAGCTTCTCTGATTAGCCATCTTTTCTTAAAATATCTGAAAGCAGTCTTTCAACAAAGAACTTTTAAACCTGAAATTGTAGGATTGTGTGGAAGATTTGGCTGAAAATTACCAAGTCTAAATTTGGAATAACATTTTAAGATATATATAAATTCATGTTTGTATCAGAATTCATGTTTTTTTCTCTGTGTACACAGCATCTGTCAAGAAAAAGATGCATATTTTACAAAATCCAAATAATGAGAGCTTCCTTTAGATGAATTAGTGACTTTCAAGCAGAAATTCAGAAACAAGTTTTCCAAACTTCTATAGTCACTCTGAGATTCCACCAGAGAACCAAACTCTTTTCATTTTTCTACCTTACATTTTTTAGAATTCGTTTTTAACTTCAAGTTGTTTCATGGTAATGAAATAGCTGCTTCAGTTCCAGCCCTCATATCCATGTTCTGGACAGTACAATAGAGGAAGGAGCAAGTGTAGAGGGATATGTTTCCAAGCTAATGGACTTTTCTAGAGAACTTATTTATTCTCTTCTGGTTTATTCTTTTTTTGGAGTGGGGACACAGGATTAAACCTAGGGATTCATGCATGCTAGGCAAGTGCCATTGAGCCACATCCCCAGTTTCTGTTTATATTTTATTGGATACCTTTACATGAAAGGCAAGATGGGAATACTTTGACACATGCCTATTATTACTGAGTATTTTTTTTTTTAGTTAGGAAAAAGGGGGCAAGAGGATATAGAATACCATTATACAAATATTCACACACTACCAAAAATCACAGAAATAACTGAAGTATGAGTTCCATGAAGATGAGATTATATTTGTCTAATTCACCGACTTATCCCCATTATCTGCAATAATGCCCAGATTTTGATAAGTTATGTGATCCCAATAAATTAACACATGACTGTCTGGTGTCATATTGGTCTGCACTTTAATGAAACTATAGCTAGGCAGATTGTGCAGTTGTTCTGGTATGGGCCATTGCTCCTGCAATCATCTGATGGGGTCACTCCCTGAGCCTCATCCGTGCCCCTAATCAGGTGGATCAAAACCAAATCATTCAAATATCTGCTTTCTCATGTGATGCTTGATAGGCTAATAGCATATTATTCAAAGTTTTGATTTTAAAAGTTCAGAGTATTCACCAATTATAATTCTATATTACAAGAAATTTCGATTTCTATTTTCTAGTGCACATATGCAGGAAAATACTGCAATTTCAACAAGCTATGCTTTTTAATTCTGTAAGTCTACCTCTAGTGAAATTTTTAAAAGGACTTATTTTTGATGCAGTGGCTTTGAGAACAAGAGATCCACTGCATCTTTTCCACCACCACGTATTGAGTCAACGCTTCCTTCCTGTTTAATTACTCACTCCTATAGTTTGGATCTAAAATGCTCCTCAAATTCTTGATCCTCCACTTTTTGGTATAGGAAGGTGTTGGAACCTTTAAAGGTTCCTTAAAGGAACCTTTAAGACCTTCCTTTAGGGGAAAGAAGATCAGTAAAGATTAAGAACAGTATACTTTCTAGATGTTATTGTCTGGATGTGAGGTGTCCCCCAAAAGCTCACGTGTGAGACAATGCAGGAAGGTTCAGAGGAGAAATGATTGAGTTGTAAGAGTCTTAACCTAATCAGTGAATTAATCCCTGATGGAATTAATTGATGTGATAGGGTGTGGTTGGAAGAAATTAGAACTGGATGTGACTTTGGAGTATATATTTTGTATCTGGAGAGTGAAGTCTCTCTCTCTCTCTGCTTCCTGATGATGTGAGGGGCTTCCCTCTGCCACGCTTTTCCTCCATGATGTTCTCCCTCGCCTTGAGCCCCAAGGAGTCTAGCCAGTCTTCTATGAACTAAGACCTCTAAAACTGTGAGCCCTCAAATAAACCTTTTCTCCTCTATAATTGTGCTGGTCAGATCATTTAGTCACAGCAGAGAAAAGCTGACTAAAACACTAGCTAACAATAATTTTCCTATTTTCATGCCTGTTTGTACATAGGTTAAAGAATAGGTAGCTAGTCAGGTGTGGCGCTGCTTGCTTGTAATCCCAGCTACTCGGAGGCTGAGACAGGAGGATGGCAAGTTTGAGACCAGTCTAGGCAACATAGCAAGACCCTGTCTCAAAAATAAAACAATTTTAAAAAGGGGCTCAGTAGTAAAGCACCCCTGGTTCAATCTCCAGTACAAACAGAAAAAAGGAAGAAAGGAAGGAAAGAAGGGAAGGAAGGAAGAAGGGAGGGAGGGAGGGAACCTAATTAGATGTCTTGAAGATGTTTTCCCCCTTTTTGTTCTTGAGCTATCTACTTTTGGGGGGATGGGTATAGTTTTGCATTGGAGAATTTTCCCTTTATTCTTTATATATACTTTTCTATTTTTAAAATTCTGTTAAAGTAATTAGAGAATGCTGGCACATATATATATGGATATGGCGCATATATATATATAAATACATAAATAGAGATGAATATTATATATATATAGATGAATTTTAAGATCTGAACAAAATTTGTGATGGTTGAATATTATAGTATAGAATTATAACCACAGAAATTAAATTCCTTTACATACACAATTAATCTGACTCTTTGCATGCTATGGGTTCAGAAGTGAAAAATAAATGGAGGGTGTTGGGGTTGTGGCTCAGTGGCAAAGTGCTTGCCTAGCATGTGTGGGTCCTGGGTTCGATTCTCAGCACCACATATAAATAAAAAAAGGTGCATTGGCAACTAAAAAAATATAAAAGAAATTAATGGAGAAATTGAGAAAGACATGTCAATAAATATGGAAATAAGTAGGAGAAAGAGGGAATGTAAAAAACAGTGATAGGTAGTAAGACCTATATAAATTTGGGGACTTAGACATTGGACGTAGAGGTAGGAACAAAACATCAAAGAGCACAAGAGACAGGACTATTAAGAATAAATTAAAACACTCTTAGAAACACAGCCACTTACTCTCAAAATTTGCTATTGTTGTATTAGTTGATTAAAGGACTAAAGTGTCTGTTTGGACTAAATTGTCTGTTTCAACTAAAGTTCTCAGCATTATATTCTACTCAATTATCTTACGATAAAAAATTTTGAAGGAATTATTTAACTAATTGGTAGATTAAGATACACCTTAATTTTGATGTGCTGATGATCTTAACATTTTAAACAAAACTAACAACTGTAATATTTATTGTATACACATATTATCTATGACTTCAATGTAGTATGTGACTTGGTTCCAGGGATGAAAATCAGTAGAATATAAGTTCATAGGTGGAGATACTTCTGAGTCACTGCTCAAACCCCATGCCTAGAGGGGCATCCAGAACATAGTATACCCTCAATAAATATTTGATGAGTGAACAAATAAATGTAGCAAGAATTACTGGCTCCATCCAAAACAATGTATATTATTTATAATATTTACATGAAATTGAAAGCAGAAATTATCCACATTAGATGAGAAAAATATGGAATAAATTAAATAGAAATGAAACCTAGAGTTCAAAATTCCAATCACATGTTATATTTACCATAAAAATTATCTAATTTTATTGCAAGTTTTCAGTAGAAAGCATTGAAGCATTAAAAGATTTGCATAGTGTTTGTTATGTATTATAATAAAAACAACTTTCTATTCTTATGTTATTTTTTTCCTTTAAAACTACAAGTTGAACATTTCTATTATAAAGCTAATTTATAAATAACTACATTTATATTGTAAAGGCCTAGCAATATTAACCTGAAGTCCACATGATACAACAGAAAATATGTAGACTCTTGCATTAGACTAAGCCAAACTTCAATTTATTAACTATGTGGGCTTGAATAAGCTCCTTCCTTAATTTTAATTTTCTCAACTATAAAATTTAAATGATATCATAGGAACATACACATTGGTGTGGTTGTGTGGATAAAATGAGATGATACATCTGGAACTTAAACAATGTATCAGAAACACAGCAGGTCTTCAATAAATATTCTCCATTAATGGTACCATGTGATCAGAGAAATATGAACCCATCAAATTTCACATGATATTTCAGTTGATCTAGTCTTAAAACCAGAGAAAACATGAATGCAGTTGATGCGGTGCCAAGGTGTGATGTTGGATAACATTTTCAATTAATAGTAACACTGTCCTTTTGTAAGTTATCCTAGAAAGAAGAAATTGGGAGGTTAAACACCTAAATCACTCAATAATTCTCTGGTAAACAAATAATGATCTGAGAAACTCAGCCCTGTTTTATATGGTCACAAGGGAAAGATTAATGGTGACAAAAGAAAGATGGTGTATAGCAAATACTTTTCACTGCAGAGTTTCTCAAGGCATTTGATTTTCTGAGAGAATTTCACCTTTCTGAATCATTCAACCCCTTCAATGCCTACTTTATCTCAAGTCAATCAAAAGTGAGGTATTTGTATTGCCAGAAATTATGCCTAGAAAATAAAAGACATATTAATATTGAATCACTCATGTTTTCCTTGGCACATATCTGCTTAATAAATTGATTACACGAAAAACACACACTTGACAAAATGTTTTCAGAGAATGAATGAGTCAATGAACATTTCTGTCAGTTTAGCATTTTACACTTTCCCCATATTTTCCATTCTAGACCAAAAAAAAAAAAAAAAGGTGGGGGGGAAGGGGGGCAAGAGAGTAAAATGTCCATAAACTGTACTTAATTCCATTTATAGCAGACGATCTCTTAGGGGTAAATTTCAAAACATTTCCTAGAGAATGCTGTGTAATTGGGGTGGTTTTCCTGATATAGCAAAGGAGAAGATGGTCCACTATGAGTCACAAAGCTACCTTTTCAGTAGTGTTTTGTCATTTAGACTTGGAAAAGGGTAAATGTCACATTGTTACATTATTTATGAGATTTTATGGATAGGAAAAAAGGTCAAGACCTGTACATGGTCTTATAAAATATTATGGTAATTCTTGAAAATTAGAGGTGAATGTCCTTCAACATTTTTTGAAGTCCTTAGGTAATTAAAATATTAGGAAACACCTGGTAATGATAAGAATTTACAGGTTACCATAGTTTGATTGGAAAGTTTCCCAAAGGCCTAGGTGTTAAGGCTTGGTCCCTGACTTGGCACTATTGGGAGGTGGTAGAGTTTAAGAGGTGGGTGCTAGGGGCCACCTATAAATCATGCTTGAGAACTGAGTGAAGTTTGAGTCATTAGGCAGGGAAGCCTGGTCTTAGGAACCCCCAGTCAGAATCCACTGGTTGGAGAATGCCTGATTCATGTGGGATCCTGTCTTAGCTCATTACTCAAGTTCAAGCACAACCTCCCTGAGATGGGTGTAGCATGCTAAATGCCAATCAGCCTGTTTAATGTAAGACCCCTGCTACAACTAGAAACAAAACTCCTCCCACTGAAACCTTACTCCTGCCTTTGATGTACTTTCCCTTAAATAAAAATTGAGGCCTTTTTCAGTTGTTCAGTTCCGGTTCCTATCAGGACTGGAAGACCCATCAGGCACTCAGCTTTTTATATCTAATCTTTGACTTTGTCCTATGTCATACTTTTTATTTCAGACCTTTTGTTTTCTCAGGAGGCTCACACCTCCTGAGCAGGAACCTGCTATGTCGGGGTGCTCGCCATCTCTCATAGCAGGGCCTAGTGGAAAGTCTTCAGGTCACTGGGGTTATGTCCTTAAAGTAGATTGTGGGACCATGGTTCTCTCTCTCTCTTTCTTTTGCTGCCTGGCCCACAGTGATGTGAGTGGTTTGCTCTGCCACTCACCATTGCCATCATGTGCTGTCTCTCTCTGAGTCCAAAAGCAATGGGGCAAATCGATCATGAACTGAAATCTCTAAAACTATACCTTTTCTCTTCATAAGTTGATTATCTCAGTATTTTTCATAGCTGACCGAACACAGGTTTTGTAGATTGGAAGGAAGAAGGAAAATTATATGTCATATAAATTATGCTACATATAAACATGAAGGGAAGGATGAATAGGTGGATGGATGGAAAAATGGATTGTTAATGAGGAATAAAAGAAGCACAAAATGATCCAAATTCTGAGCAGGCTATAAAACAAAAAATACTGAGTCGCTCAGAGTCAAATGTAAGCAGTTCATAGGATGGAATGAACATTTCTGGTTTGCCCAATTGCCTGTTTGTTGAAATAATAGATTTTTAAAATTCTCAATTTGTATATTACTGACTTTTACTATAAAGGTACTTAGGAATTATGCTGTTCTTTCTAAATTTTTTAGATATATAGTTATCTTTTTCAGTTTTTAAAAACTTTTTTATTGGTTCTTTTAAGTTATATATGACAGTGGAATTTACTTTGATATAATTGTACAAGCATGGAATATATCTCTTGTTCTAGTTAGGACCCCATTCTTATGGATACACATGATGGTGGGATTCACTATGCTGTATTCATATAAGTACATAGGCTTTTTATTTTTTAAATTTTTTAAATTTGTTTTAATTAAGTACATAGGTTTTTAATATATTTAAACTCAATTCCTCCTCCTTTTCCGCCTCCTCCTCCTTCTTTCACAGTGATGAGGATCAAATCTATATGGCCTCACACTGCTAGGAAAGGACTCTACCACTGAGCCACAGAGCCATCCCTCAGTTCTCAATAGTGAAAAATTTGGCAAAATCATCTATATTGACTAATGCATGTTGAGTTATACAATATTCTTTTTCAAAAATTTTTATTGTGATAAAAGCACATAACACTCCAGTAAGAATTGCTATATTGAAAAGACAAAAGATAAGAGTAAAGACAAAAGGTAAGGATATGGAGAAAAGGAAACCCATACACACTGCTGATGGGAATATAAAATGGTACAGACATTATAGAAAAGAGTATAGAAGATCTTTAAAATATTAAAAATGGAACTACCATATGATCCAGCAATCCCACTACTGGGCTTATATCTAAAGGAAATGAAATCAGTATGTTGAAAAGACATCTTCACTCACATACTTATTTCAACCCCATTCATGATAGCCAAGAAATGGAAACAATCTAAGTGGCCATCAGTTGATGAATGGATAAAAAGGGTGTGATACATCTACATAATGGAACACTTTCAGTCATAAAAAAATGAAATCCTGTTATTTGTGATAGCATGGAAGGAACTGGAGATCATCAAGTTGTGTGAAATAAGCTAGGTACAGGATGTTAAGCACTATATGATCTCACTCATGTGGGGAATCTGAAAAGGTTGATCTCATAGAAGTTGAGAGTAGAAGGGCAGTTACAGAGGCAGGGGAGGGCAGAGGAGAGGGAGAGGTGAGGAGAGGTTGATCCATAGACACAAAGTGCAGTCTGAAGTAAGAGTTCTGGTGTGTGTGTGACTGCACACTACTGTAGCTATAGACAACAATGTGTACTGTATATTAAACAATACAAGAAGAAGGGGCTTTGAATGTTTTCACCATAAAGAAATAACAATTGTTTGGGAGGGTAGGTATGTTTAATCTGGTTTCAATGTCACATGGTGTGAATGTGCATTGAAACATCACACAGTATCACTTTGGCATTTATAATTCTTGTGTGTTAATGTATTAGCTAAATTTGAAATTAAAAGGTTTATTTTTTTATTTTACTAATGTTACCTAGTAGAATATGATAAATAAACTTGATAGGAAAAAAATGAAACATAATATAAAATTTATCACCTTATAATTCTTCAGTGTACAGTTTAGCAACTGATCTCTAGAAATTTTTCACCTTGCAAATCTGAAGCAGCAAATCCCTATTTCTCCCTTATATCCCTCCAGCTCCTGGAAGCCACCATTCTACTTTTTGTTTCTATGACTTGGACTACTTTAAGTGATTCATATGAAATCATATTAGTATTTGTCTTTCTGTGATGGGCTTATTACATTTATCATAATGTCCTCTAGCTTCTTCCATGTTGTAGCGTAAGAAAAATACTCTTCTATAAGGCTGCATATTTCATTGTAGATATGTACCAACCATATTCCATTCATCCATTTATCTCTGGATGGACATTTGGATTGCTTCTACCTCTTGGCTATTGTGAATAATGCTGCTATAATCACAAGTATATAGAAATCTGAGATCTTGCTTTCAATTCCTTTCACTATATATCCAGAAGTAGTGTTACTAGATAACATGACCATTCAAATTTAAATTTCTTGAGAAACCACCATACTGTTTCCCATAGAAATGAACTATTTTACAGCGTATGAAGCTTCTAATTTCTCCATAAATAAATCAAAAGTTATTTTTTGTTCTTCAGAGATCCTAATAGGTGTAAGGCAATAGCTTATTGTAATTTTGATTTTCATTTCTCTAATCATGTACCACTGAGCATTTTCTACTTGCTTGTTAAAAATTTATGCATAATCTTTGGGGATATGACTATTGTTAATTGCCTTTGTTGTTGTTGACTTGTACCAGTCCTTCATATGTTCTAGATATTAACCTCTCGTCAGATGTATGATTTGTAAATATTTTCTTGCATTCTATATGTTGTCTTTTAAATTTATTGATTGTGTCCTTTGATGTTAAGAAGTGTTTAGTTTTAGGTAATCCTATTTGTTTATATTTGCTTTTGCTGACTGTGCTTTGGAGGTTATAGAGAACAGATTATTGTCAAATACACCATCATGAAACTTTTCTCCTAATTTTTTTTCTAGTAGTTTTATAGTTTTGTGTCTTACATTTAGGTTTTTATTTAGGTCCTTAATCCATTTTGAATTAATTTCTGTATGCAAGATAAAGACTCAACCACATTCTTTGGCATGTGAATATTGCAATATTCTCTTCTTTCATTCTCAATCTTGCTCCAGCTCCTCCTCCTTTCACCTGAGCTTGCTTTTTTCAAAAGAATTATCACCTGTTATTGTTCCTTACTTTTGTTCTAATGCTTGCAACTGCTATTTAGAATATTATAGTCAGGATCAATGAAAATTATCATGATCCAGTAAACAAAGATTAGCAATTCAGGTGGACAATTGAGAAGTAGATGAAACTTTGAGACAAGATTCTTCTTTGTCTCTTTGTCTCTGATAAAGTCTGTAAAATCTGACACAAAATACAAGTATCTTTAAACCACATAATTGTTTTAATGTGGCTGCCCCTTGGCAGATTACCCCATGTGAGTCTCTGTGCTTACAGAAAAACATATTTACTGGTAATATAAAATAGCCTTATATATACATTTATATATTTTATATATGATATATATATTATGTATGTATATGTATATTATATATATATATTCCATTGTGTTCCATTGTATCATACAGATTCTCTATCAGATAAAAATCCCATAAAGTTGCACAAAAGTGTTGCAAGTTATTACAAGGGAAACTCCTCAAAATCTTGAATTATTACCTTTAAAATATTATCTGTTGTCTCAGATGTATCAAGAAGCAGCTACTATCCTTTTATTCTTTTCCCATGTGAAATCAATTTTTTTTCAGGGTACATGATATGACTTATAAAAAGTCTATTGGTAGACAAAATTATTTTTACTGTGACCAGAAGACTTTAAAATTGGTGGCAAAGGAATTTGGATAGTCTCAGAGAAAAAGAATCACTGAATTGAGCATTTGAAGTAAGGTTTAATGGTCTAATTTCATGTGAAAATATAGGTGCAAGCTCAGACATATTTTGATACAAGTATCTGGGAACTAGATATTGAACTAAACAATTTACAGACCCTGGAATAAGTAGAAAATTACTCTTGAAACCATGTTAAAAAGCAAATGTAAAATTGATCACATTATAATAAAAATAATCATGACTAGCAAAGTATTTTTTGGCATGTATGATTTATATTTGAAAGGAAATTTTTTCTATATCTTGGATTATTTTTACCTCATACTAACATTTAAATCATTATTCCCTCTTCTCAAACTTATATTACATTTTAAGCAGATAAATGAATCAGAAACTTTGTTAACTAACGTGTCAAATCAGTATACTACAAATTAAAAATTATAAGGAGGATCTAACTGATGATAAAATTCTGTTAGATATCAATGTTACAGTATTCTACAAGACAATCATTTTGTTAAAATACTTTCTTCACTAGAGTTTTAATTTTCTTCTGATTTTATTTAAGTATATGTGCATGAAATATTAAATATTTTCAATATATAACATTAATGGCAACATTTGTTTAGGCCACACAATTTACCAGACTAAGAGAAGAGTGAATGCTAATGTACATAAACAATTCATCCTAGAACAATACACAAATGGACAAATATAAACAGGAAGCAGAAACCAACTTATCACACTGTTAAGAATTCGGTCTGTGACTTTGTATCAGTCTAATTATTAACCAAGTTTCACTTGATGTTAAAGTACCAAAGACATGAATCTTATTTTACTAAGAAAATACTTTAAAAAAGCAAATTCGAATTCTGACACGTTTTCACGAGCTTTGCCTGATTTTGAGATAATTTTATATGTGACCCACTCACACAATGGAAAATGTAAAAGAAAGTTCTGACTAGCTTGAGGTGTAGCTCTGTGGTAGAGCTCTTGCCTAGCATGTGGAAAGCCTGGGTTTAATCCCCAACACTAAACAACAACAAATCCCAATCAGATTCAGTGACTCTTTGTATGAGAATAAAATAATTTCATGTTATATTGTGAACTTTTCACAAATATTTGCTAACCAATTAATGCAATCATATTTGATTCTAAGGACAATATATTCCAAATATTGGTTTTAATTTGAATTATTTCTGACAAGATAAATGATAAATTTTCTTTAAAAATCACATTATTGTTAGGAATTGCAAGAGAAGTCTTTTGGAGACTATTTCTCCAAAGGCCGAGGTATACTCACAGTAATATAGAAAGGTCTGCTTTTGATGCCTCCAGATGAAAGATAAAATTTCTATATAAGTAGCATCACCAATTAATAACTAATAGACTACTTCATTTTATGTTTATGGGAGAGTTCTGTTGGCTTCCAAAACAGAATAACTTTCCAAAAAATCATAGAATTTTAGAGCTGAAATAAACCTTAGAGATAATCTTTAAGGAACCTGAGGCCACAAATCTTTAACAAACAAAAATTAATAAAGAATAAGGAAACAATACAGATATTTTGCAAAATCCCAAACTACTCCTCTGAAAGGATTTATAATAGACAAAACTCTTGCAGGAATATCCAAAGAGTATATCATTTAAGAATCACAAATAAATAAGATACAACATGAAAAATGGAGCATTTTGGACATATAAGATCAAGATTTTAAAATCATAAGAAAAAATACAATGGAGTAGTTTGTGTTAGTCAAAAACTTAGATAAAACGAACAATTTCCTAAGAAAATTATAAGTGGTCTAAATGTATGCAATAAGAAATAAATAATCCAATTGATCACTATCACTCAAAAAGATGGAATCAACTAGAAAAAATTAACCCAAAATGATTTATGGGCAATTTATGCAAAAATCAAAGAAATTGATAATTGACTTAAATTTGAGTCAAGAAAAGAGAGAAAACTGTCCAACTCATTTTATATAAGTAATAAAACTGTGCTATTGCATGTTGACTTCAAAAAGTAAAACACACACATTTAAAAAAAAATTTTAGTTGTAAATGAACATAATAGGTTTTTGTGAGTTTCTTTTTATGTGGTGCTGAGGATCGAACCCAGTGCCTCATGAGTGTGAGGCAAGTGCTCCATCACTGAGCTATAGCCCCAGCCCAACACATATGTTTTTAACCAGCATCATTTATACTTAGAAATTTAAAAACACTGTATTCAATAAATCTCAATTCAGAGTGATCTATTAAAGGTTTGCCACTTAAAAACCCATACATTTAATGAATGTAATATAATAACAAATAAAAAAGGACACATGATAATTCTAAAAGAGCCTTCCTTATTAAAAGTTTCTAAAAATCTTTCTCTTTTAATTACTCATTCCAGGTAGACTATCAGTGTCATATGTCTTTGATAAATAATGTGATAGAATATAAAGTGTTAACATTTAAAAGATAATTTTAATTGTAAATATTACTTTCTTGCCTTCTTAATCACAATGTTTCAGAATACCACTGGGAAATTCAGATTCTGAATTAAAAATTTAATAAAAATATACTACACAAGTTCATAGCAATTTTCATTTTTATTGGCTGACAACCTATGTATGATGAGTATCATATTTTAGCAGAAACTGCAGAAATCCTAGTTACAGAGTAACTGCAGAACTTCATTCCATTACAATATCATTGAGGGAACAGTTCTTAGTAACAGAGCTGAGCAATTAGCATAGTAAAGAGGATCTCCAATCAGAACTGGACAGCTCAAAAATAGGCCACACCTTTGCTTTTCCTTCTCATCCTTTTCTATACCAGCTATTTCAGGCACAAGTTTAGTAAATCTGACAATCTGCTTTTCTAGATAAAGAGCATAGGTGAGGAAAATGAAAAGAGAGTTTCAAGTAAATTTGCAAATTTGAAACACTGGGTGGAGAGATTTGTACAAGAGTGCTCAAATGATACACTTGCACCCATCAGTTAAATAAAGAATTCTTAAAGGATATCCTGTCTTCATTGAGAACATTCAGTCTCTTCTAAAACTGCATGAATTTGCTAGGGGAGCCATAGTTGATAATTGATATTTCTTGCCTTAACTCATGAAGTCCCAAGTTTTCAATTCTGTGAATATTTCAATAAAATTGACACAGGTATTATAAAATGGGTTGGAAATCGTAATTTAGATATTACATGTTATTATATAAATTAATAGTGATAATACATTTTATATGTAACATAATTATATTATATACTGTATAACATATTTAAGTTTTTACATTTTCACATCTGGGACAATGGGACTAAATGGTTTTATGTAATATTCAATTCCAAAACTTTTATGAAGACAAATGTTCCTCTAATGCTTTACCTCATGTAGATCCATTTAGATTTTATTCTATGCAGAATAAAAAACACTGCTTAGTTGCAGTTTTCCTTAACTACTAGTAAATTTAGCATTGATATATATGTATATATGCATATATATAGATAGCATTAATTGCTTAGATCCCTCACCAACAATTTTTTGACATCATAATCAGAAGACTAAAGAAAGAATGTAAATATTGTAGATAATGGTACATATGTAATTTTTTATCTGATACAATATGATTAAATGTTAAAGAAAATATCTTTTAATTGACAGTGTAAAAATGCATTTATACTTCACTATTTTTGTTTCAAAAATATTTGAAATATAAAAGCACTACATGAAATGAGACTTTATTTACAAGACAAATTATTTTGCCTCCTTAGGAATGTGATGATTATAATATCTATTCTATTTGTATGATAATTTATTTCCAAAATTTAACCAAATGCTCTCCTTTTTCTTTAAGGCTTAAACAATGCAAGATAATGCCTATCTTTTTAGGAAAAGTCTCTTACTGAAAAGGAAGGTAAATTCTATAGTCATTCACTAGATTTGTACTTTCCAACTTCACTTAAAATATATTTTATTTAAAATAAGCTTCAGTAGTTGCCACAAATAACATAAATGGCAAAAGGAAAAAGAAACTCAGTTCATAGCATTAAACTGGATGTTTCAAAATTATTCCATCAAAAAGAATGAGATGAAAAATTTTCATTTTAAAAGTTATACACATCTAAAGTACAATTATAAACTTGTTTGTAGATCTACAGGATAAAATTTTCATGTGAAATTATAACTTAATTATTCATTTCTGGTTTAGAAATAATTTGGATTATTTTGAAAGAAACCAAAAGAATAAATATTGATAGTCTATATGTTTAACTAATTTCATATGACAGATTAAATAAAATAAGCATCATTTGAATAGGTATAAGTATCTTTGGTTAAATGGTTTTATACACAGAATCTTCACATGTTATGATATAGATTGTGTGATGTTTATTATAGTTGTAAACATTTAATGGCTGATAATTAAATAGCATCCGTATTGAATCTTGCAAGATTTAATTAAACATAGCATATAGCAGATGTGAGATTTAAATTGCTATTTATAATTACATGTAAAATACAATTGCTAATATGATCACATGGAATTTTGAGAGAACTTTGCCATTCCCTCTCATTTTAAATTACTTTTATTTTTAATGGTTTGCTTCATTTTTATTATAAAGCATTTTGATGAAAATGTCGAATATGTTTATGAATGTTGGTTCTGAGGGAAGGAATATTATCTCAGAAGTATTTTTTTATATATTGATTGCAAAGATATTGCAAAAATAAGAAGAAAAAGAAAGAAAATAAACTCTCATCTAGCTATAAATAATTCAATTAAAATAAAATATGAACTAGTCCAATTCTATCTTTGGATGCATAAATAACTAGGAAGAAAAATGAAAAGGATTTTATTTTTCTTCAGTTGCAGCATAAGTAACTCACATATTTGCATAATTTTTATAAAAAGCCAGTGAATAATGTTACAGTGTAATATTGACTTAAAGGATGATTAAAAATTTCATATGTAAAATCTATCAAATACTGAGAAATTTTCAGCCTCCTTTATTCATTATTGAAAATATATTTGATTTTTATCTATACAATGTATAAGAAGTACAGTGAACATGGAGTATTTTGTAGTTGATTACACACACTGATTACACATATCATTTAATGTGCCTTCCATAACAGTAATTTGTGCTACATTACCTCTAAAGAGTAGGAAAACAAAACTGGAATGTGCCAAAGAATAAATTCAATTTGCACCATTTTGTAAAATTGAATGTCTGCAATATTTCAGGATCACAAATGTTTACAATAAGAATCGTGTCAGTGAGGACTGAGATCAGAAAGGCAAAAGGATAATCTTCAAGTCACTAACAAAGAATGGTTTGAACTTCCATATTGCTCTAGCATAAAGAAAGGCACAGTTTATTTTTAGTAAATTATGGGAGTGAATTACACCCTAATATCGAAATTAATTATCCTGGTCATCCATGATTAACACTTCTCTTGTCGCTATTGTATTGCGAACAACTACCAAATTTAAAAATCTGCAGGTGGGCTGAAAGGAAACTATAAATAACACATTCAACAAGAAATAATTTGTCAGATCATATATGCTTATTATATGCATATATATTGCTGTAATTGTCCATGGCATTTTAAAGTAGATGAAACAGTCACAAAGTTATCATTCAAAGAGATGATTCTGATAAAGAAAATAGATGGATCCTAGCAATAGAGCTGTCCAGGGCTCCATATGCATGTGACGGTTTCTTATTTACATGTTGGTCATGTTTATGCATGTTCAGAAGAATACAGCTGCTACCCCATTCTCCAGAAATCACAGACACCGGTCAAGTCTACAAACAGCCACATTTGAGCTTGTAATGTATTTATTATGAAAAGCAAAAGGTCTAATGGTAGGGAGGGGGGAAATCGACACAATTTGCTTTGAAAAGATAACAGGTATTTTTCAAAAAACAAATACTGTATATTCAATTCAGCTCCTTTAGGTGCTTTCATGTTATAGGAATTCTGCTGGTGATGAAAACAGCAAACAGCCAATCAAATGGCGGTACCCTAGTGCCATCCAAAGTAGAAGCCTAGTGTTTAAAATAACGCTGATGAATTATTCATAGAGCTGATGTTTATGCAAATTAGAGACTCATGTATCCACCTGACCACCAAGGGTAGAAAAAAACACAGGGAAAAAAAAACCCACCATGCTTTTAGCATTCTCCAGAACCTATGTAATCAAATGATAATATTCTTTCATTAAATGCATCAAGGAATTACAATCCTTACCTGGTTAGTTTGTAGGGCCTTCAGATTTTCTGGATGAAATAACTGACTGTGCGTGCAACCAATAAAACTGAACTGAAAAGCTGATTAAGGGCACTTACTTAATGCAAAGCCACTCACTGAATATTCATATAATGCCTGTGTTTATGCAAATTAAAGCAAAAGAAAGCCCAAGGGGATTGGTTGCCATAGCCCACAAATACTGTGTACAGCACAAAATATAGAGAATGGTGACAAATCTTGAAATTCACAGTTTTGAAGCAACAAAGCAAAAATAGTAAAATATTAAAAAGCCTAGGTGAATTACAGTTTTTAAGTGTTTTATTTAATCATACTACTTTAGAACTGCTGGTTATTTCTACCATGTAATGATCTATAATTACCTTAATGCTAAAAGATACCATCACTTGTGTTTGTCAGCTTTATTTATCCCACAACCATTTATCTGCGCAGATACCTTCAGCACAGGATAGTAAAGAAAGAAACAATTATAATAAGTATAATTCAATATACTAATAAGCACATCCAGGGCTACATATGGCCCTATGATCAGTGTTTCATGTAGTGATTGTTCAGTTGTAAAATCTTACTAGTGAATGAAATATTAATGGAAGACTTCTATTGGAGGTCTCCAATGAAGACCTCCTTGTAGCTTACTCTTTATAGATATCTGCTTCATTTGAAAAGGGGATTGTTTTATATTGGATGATAGACTGTGACACTTTTGGCCAAGAAGTTACTGGAACACATAGTTTCAAATTTTAAGGATTTCACTTTTGCAAACCAAATACAATAACGTTCTCTGAAATGCATACTAATGTGTCATGTATGAATGATGAAAAAAATGTGAGTCCTTACATACATATGCGAAAATTAATTATAGGCATTGACATGATGCATAACATTTAAATGATACAATGAAAGTTTGACATAAATGCCTCACATAAACAAGGATCTTCTTCGATTTTTATTTCTTAAATAAGTAAGAAGTAAAGATGACTAAAAATGCTGGCATTTATATAAGTCTTTTTTTCTTTTGTTTGTCTCTTTGTTTTCTGGTACACAATTTTAAAACTTAAAAAAATAAGAGGCGGTATTCTCCATGGTGGTTACCGCTGTCTGAAGAGTGTTCAACATTTCTCAGTATTTTCCCAGAAATTCTCACATCCTCATTCCATGATCACTTTGGTCTCCCTGACATAATGTAGAGTGTTCAAGTAATTTTGACAAAAAATTTATTGCAACTTAAGCATCTGAGCAAAACTGGCTAGGCTTATAAATTTTATAACGTCCTGGTTCAATTCTTGAACATTGTTTTCCTAGAAGAAGATATTTCTTTGTGGCAACTTATCATTGCCTAATTATGGCTTTCATGATTGCAAAAACTTCCTTAATTTAAAGTTTCTCCTTAGATTTCTATAACAGTAGTACTCATAGATGTATATACACATATATTTCCTATAAAACATATTTATTTATTTTTTCTAATTAATGTCCCCTTAAAATTCTCTTTCGCTGTTTCAGAATTGACTTCAAACAATATAGTTGACGTATCTAGAATTAAGAATAAAGTTAGTAAAACTTTAGAAACTGTGAATTGTCATTATTTTATTGGTTATTTCTTTCATTTAATTTTTAAGTTACTGTACTCATATATACACATGTATATATGTTACAAATTATAGAATAAAACTAATGGATAACTAGTACTACATCTAATTTTTTCATCATGTAATTCTTTTTATTTTATTGACGAGTATATCATACAGAAAGTGATTTGGTAATTTCTTAAAGATTTTAATTAAAAAATCCTAAATTAAATGCCTCTAAAAATAATGTTTAGGCTAATAAGGAAACAATTGATATTAAGCTTCCTTGTCTCCACAAAAATTATTTTTTGAAAAAAATCAACTTCTAGGTATTAAAAAGGTCCAACTTTCAAATTAAAATCTAAACAATTTTATCAACAGTAGTTATTTTTTTTTTAAGTTATATTGGCCATTCTTTTGGTTGCAATAAAGCTAAGGCCTCTTTCAGGAATAAATTTAAAAGAAAATACACACACACACACACACACACACACACACACTCCTCAAATGAACTGCCAGAGGAAAATGTAAGTAGGTATCATTAATGTCATCTTTGTCCAATTCCTGGTATCATTAGTGGGATTTTTTTCTTCTTTTCTTGGATTGAATCTCTTAATCTCTGGCCCTTGTACAACTCTGGGGTATTTCTGACAACTTTAAAATATTTATAAACCAAATCCAAACTGCCCTAGGCCATGGTTGCCTCAGATCTCTTATCTTATATCTCTGCAGAGCAAGAGCAGCTTAGTCAGTGGAGCAGGTTCTGTAAAAAAATAAAAATAGTCTACTCCACATGAAATAAACCAATGATTTTGAGACAGAGTTAAGTGGTTTAAATAATGGATTTATAATTTCCAGTTTCATAATTCATTCAATTTTTTATTCTGTAGGTATGACACAATCCTAAAGGACTATTTGCAAATTCTTATCAAAGTTTCATAAAAAGACAAATTTCAGTTCATTTTCCCTTTATGTTAGAAGTCTGAGACTCTTTTGAGGCCAACTCATTGGGTTTTATGTAATCAATCAAAAAATGTGCATGAATATATATAGACAACTAAAACTATATAAATCAATCAATCAATCAGTTGAATTTTATAGTCCTTTTTCTCAGATATAAAATTTAGTATATAATGTTCCTATTGTGTGTGGGGTTTAACCCATGGGTGCTTTACCACTGAGCCACATCCCCAGCTTTTTTTATTTTCTATTTTGAGACAGGTCCTCACTAAGTTGCTGAGATCAGCCTTGAACTTGCAATCCTGCTGTCTCAGTCTCCCAAATCACTGGGATAATAGGCATGCATCACTGCACCTGGCAAGATACACAGAAGTTTCTAAATGAAAATTAGTTGCAACATGATTTTAGGTCAAAAAAAGAACCTTCTGTTTTTCTTAAAAATCAGGTGTGTCACACCCCTGAACCGACATTGCCACAGGTAACAAAACTCTTGGAGCCAGGTGAAGTCCCTGTAAATGGGTCATCGTGAGTTCTCTCTCTGCTGGAAATCCTCACCAGGAAACTTCTTTTATGCTACCCATCTGACTTGTTGGCATTTTAAGTAGAGTTATAAAATCTGGAATATTGCTAAGTTTTGAGAATATTTTTGATCCACTTCCCTTGTATGATATATGTTTTCATTTTATGGATGTATTTTATACATTTATTATACAAGTAATCCAAAATAAATGATAGCCTGTGCAAAAGGTAGGCTGCCACTAGTTAGACCACTTCAATGTGTGTTTGACAAGTCTGCTTGTACTGAATATTTTCATGCTACCCTTTTAATAAAAACAATATCAATTAAATGTCTCTAATAGATAATTCAAATAAAACATTAGTTCTAACATCTTTAGTTCCTGATAGCAAATTTAAACATCACACACACACACACACACACCTCTAGGAACACTAAGTAAGTTATTAACCATTCACAATATCAAAGAGAAGATTCCTGGGTTCTTTTGTTTGCCTCCTTGCTTCAATTTTCCAATACCTAATTTTCCTGTAGTGTATTCATGTTTTTATCAGGTATCACAGTCCACTAACTCTCTTCCTAATGTTCCTTATTTCTACCTGATACTCTACATCTCTAACTTGGGAAGGGTGGAGGAGGAAGAAAAAAAATAGTTCTTGTATATTCCTGAGAACTGCCTCATCTTCTCCTCCACGTATCCCTTACTTAAAAACAAGATTAGGGTCACAAGATCCATATGAACCTTTGCCAAGAAAACTTACAATCCCCCAGTTCAACCATAGGAAGGCACTTGTTCTCCCTCTGTAATGGAGAGACTATCTACTCCACACTCTCAACTAGAATAATTAATTAATAAGGTATAGGTGTGGGTTGCAATTTACCTGAAGTAGCATTTTTTTCCTACTTGAATCCTTAGCAAGCACTGCCTGGAAGAGTAGGCAAGTACCCTGATAGATAGCACATTGTTCCAAAGAATGGTAGATCAACAGATGGTTTGGGTTTAAAGGCTTCATCTCCACAGGAACAAAATATTTTTAATCAACTTTAGGGAGTTACAATGCTTTCTAAATAAACATTAGGCTCTTATGGTAGGTAAAGTTGGGAATCTAGTGATAGAAAACTAGTCCTTCTTTGCCCCAAATCAAAAAATGTGCCAAAATGTTTCTTCCTCTATCTCCTTCTTCCCTCTGGATTGTACGGATCCTGTGTCGTATTTCTAAAGATGCTCATATTCAGCTCTCCTGGACAATATTCTTGGCATATGATTTTGTTCTCATATCTCAAATGCCTTTTCACTGCTTCCTTTTCTTTAAGGGATCTGATTGATGTCTGGCTTATTCAAGTTATCATCATAAATTCACTTAAGCAATAGTTTAGTAGAAGGGTCAGTGGTAGAGACAATTGGCTCAAATGAACTTTTTCTTAAAACACCCTTCAAATCACTCTATATGAACAAGTATCTGCCAATACAATGAGATGCTGTTAGAGTAAATTTAGTTAAAAATAAATACATTTTACGGGCTGGGGATGTAGCTCAGTTGGTAGTGTCTGCCTTACAATCTTAAATCCCTGTGTTCAATCCCCAGCACTACCAAAAAAAAAAAAAAAAAAAAAAGAAAGAAAAAGAAAAGAAAAATATATACTTTTTTAAACATCATATAGATCTAATTTTAGTGAGGAAAAGAGGAATCTCTGATTTAACTCATGATTAAATACTAGAGTATGCAATATTGTTGCAGCCCAGAGTCTCATTTCTTAAGGTAACTTCTGAATTTGTGTATTTCAGTGCACAGACTGATGTTTTGAGAGTATTTGCAGAATATTAAGCACTTACTATGTTAAGGGTAGTGTTATGTAAATGTAATATATCTGTTGAAATCCAGTGACTGTTTGCATCATGATAGCTCCATGTTTTTGTTGTTGTTGTTGTTGTTGTTGTTTGTACCAGGAATAAACTCAGGGATGCTTAACCGCAGAGCAATATCCCCATGCCTTTCTTAAATTTAAAGCCTCACTATGTTGCTGAGGCTGGCTCTGAATTTATGATTTTCCTGCCTCAGCCTCCCAAGCCGCTGGGATCACAGGCATGTGCCATCACACCCAGTTGATATCCCTGTCTTTATTGCTACCACTTCCAGACTTAAAATCTGTTTTTTTACCTTTCTCAAAAACTTAACAACTTGACTAAAAGTTTTCATCACCCACCATCAATAATAAATCTCAAGAGAGAGAACTATGCCTTTTGTGTCCTAATCTCAGATGGGAGAAAAAGAGTGAGTTAATCCCTTCTCTTGAAAGGACTGCTAAGGGGCTGGGGATGTAGCTCAGTGGAAGTGTACTTGCCTAGCATGAGTGAGGCCCTGGGTTCAATCTCTAGTACCAAAAACAAAAGAGAGAGAGAAAGAGAGAGGGGGGGAGGGAGAGAGAGAGAAGAGGGAGAGAGAGAGAAAGGTCTATTAAATAATTTGTGAACATATTTTAAAATTTTCAGTGAAAAGAAGTAGCAAAGTAGTACTTAAATTTAATATTTTTGAGTTAATTCACATTTTTGAAAATTTTAATGCAGTGAAGATTTTGTTTTAAATCCTAATTGATTTTTATAGACTTTATCCATTCCTTACCATCATATTTTAGAAACTAATAAATTTTGTGGTGAAGAAACATTTATGTGAAGTAGGTCATTATCTGTTTCACTGTTTTTAGTTAACATTAAACATTTATCACAGTCTTGTACTTGTTCAACAACTATTTATGTGCTAAACCTCCTCTAAGGACACAATGTGAAAGTTTCTCAGATTATACTAATTCTCCAGCACATGGGTAAACTTCATGCTCTGATGAGTTATATTCCTGTGACCCACAATTTAGAAACTTTCAGTTATTCCTTTACCCCTATCCATAAACTTCCCACAAAGTATCCTCGGGTGTATTTCTCCAGAATTCTGTAGACTGAAAAGGGTGCCCATAACCATACCTATTACTTCTCTTCATCAATCTTGAAGAAGAAAGATGAATGCTAGGATAATGTGTATCTGCTCCTGATGTTCTATACTTACTTTGTTAATACAAACATACAGTGCTTTAGGACATTGCTCTGGTGAGTCTCCCCTTTCTTACAATGTCAGAATATTCCCTTGTCATTAGATTATTCCAAGAATACAAATATGTTATTATTTGTAACTTCATTTATTTCAATTTCCTGTCCATTATTGTCCTATTTCTCTATTTCCTTTCGCAAAAGATTTCTTCAAAGAGATACCTATACTTGCCATCTCTAATTTCTTTCCTCTCATTGTCCCAAATCTACCACAATCAGACTGTCTCCAGTGCTCCACCAGAACTAGTATTCAGGTTACTAATGATGTAAATCTTGCTGAATACAATAAACAATTCTTGCTCCTCATTGTATTTGATGCATCAATTGCCTTTAAGTTATATCTTGTGACATGTTACTACTGTGATGTCTGCTACGCCACTACTGCTCCTTGGTTTCTTTCTCTTGGCCTCTTCATCCCCCTACCCATTGAACATTGCAGTTTAGCAGGGTTTAGTCCTACACCTCTTCTCTATCTACCTCAGTCCATGGAGGAATTTATACTATCCATAGACCAAAATCTTTCAGTGTGGGTATCTTCAATTAAGAAGACTTTTCTGAACTTCAGAAGTGCTCAATATGCTATCTAGTCCTTCAAGAGATCCATCAGTCATTTGGTGACAAGTTGGTTTAATCAAACCATGTCTTCCACTGGGTGCAATTGCATGTTGGGATGAACAAAGCATAGCTATTACTTCAGAATGCCCTTCAGATCATATGAAAGTCACTCTGCAGAGATTTTTGATTAAAATCACACCTGGTTAGCTTCAACCTTTTCACTACCATGCTTCTCCTCCCTTTTGTTGGTTTCTCCTGGGAGCACTTCCTTAATAAATTGCCTGTTCATGAAAAACTGGGTTAGGGTTTGCTCTTGAAAAATCCAGCCTAAGACACCATTATTAACACTGGCAAACACATTGATCTTTCACTGGTCCCACCTCCTCAAGATATACTGCAGTCTTCTGCATTAAACTCCAAAACTACACCAGTAGTATTTCATGTGAGAATCTGGAATCACCTCTATCTGATACTACAATGCATGTACAATTAGAGTTATCCCTGTGAAAATAATTTGCACACATTATTTCTTTGGTGTCTATTATAAGACACCCTTGTACCTTGACTTCTTCTGTTCCAATCCCAAATCTCAAGGCGGTGACTTTACAAGATTTTATTTTCAAAGGTCACCTTAACTTCGGAATTAAGGTGCATGATGTCTAAGAAACTCATACATGAGCAATCAATCGAAAACAAATTTTAATTTTAAAAAATAGATAATTAGAAAGTACAAGGCTAAATAAGAGTTTCAGATAATGTTGATGTCTGCCAACAGTCTAAATATAGGTACCAATAATCACCTAAAAAATACTAGTATTGAGTAATTACTCTTTTTAAAAAGACTCTTTTAAATAATCACCACCTGTCACTCTAAGTTGTACTTTATTTGCTAAAGGAACATTCACATTTCATTCTTTATAATTCAAACCTTGGTTTAAGAAAATGCATCATTAAGATCTGAACTGAAATAACTTTGGATTCACTTTTGCAGCTAAACTGATTTTTTTCCTGTTTTAATTACTCCCTAATTTCTCTATTATTGCTGCATGTCCTAAAATAAATTTTCCATCTGCTCTTTCCATGTTTGATTGTCATGTTGGTTCTCTTTGAAACTGCTAAACAAGCAGCTTTTCTAATCACAATTTGTGGCTGTGATGCATTTCAATGCTAACTGTGCATGTAGAAAAGCCACTTTCTGTTAAAAAATACAGAATAAATTGAATATAGCTGGATAATTCCATTTGTAGGTATAGATTGTACTATGCAGCAGTTTTATTCCCACATTTAGTATTTTTTCTAGTGAAATGAACAATTTCTGGAAGAAAATGATTAAAAGAGAATAGCAAACACCATGCATCCATTTCTTCAAGTTTTTCTCCAAAATTACCCAGTTCTCAAAACTTTTCACTTCAATTAAAAACCGAACAGTTTCTATCCACTTGAAAATAAGCATCCTCATATATCTGTCTAGACAACTATTTGAAAAGCTAAAGTAACATGTTGGTATGTGAACAGGTTTCATACTTCTGAGTAATGAATTTACATTAAAGTGACTAGTATAATAATGAGTTTTTTCAGAGATTAACCAGTGTACAGATTAAAGCATGGATAAAAGTATAAAATTAATTTATATTGAAAAAATGCAAAAATAATAATGAAGGAACACACATTCTTCAATAGTAAATTTGATTTTCTGTACAAGAGAATAGAAAAATTCAATCATTTGGCTCTTGACTCATTATCTCCATGATCATTAGTTTTTTTGTTTTTTGTTTTATTTGGTAGTGAGCATTGAAGCCAGGGGTGCTCTCCTCCTGAACTATATCCTCCGTGCTTTTTATTTTGAAGACAGACTCTTGCTAAATTGCTGAGATTGACTTTGAACTCGTAATCCTCCTATATCAGTCTCCTGCTTCAGTCTTTGGAGTTGCTGGGGTTATAGGCATGCCCCACCGCATCCAGGTCATGGCTGTTAATTTGTAAGCCAGTATTTTCATCATTTGGAAGTTTATTATCAATACAAAAATTTTTAAAAACCTCTCCTCTTAGATTAGTAAATTTGAGGAAGGTAATTTGGCTACATACCATTTAAGCTTTAAAAATGTCAGTACTTTTTAGTGTACTTAAATTTATCACAAGCAAGTTATTCTAAGAAAATAATATAAAATGTATTAATTAATTTCATGTAATTAATGATATCCATTTCAATGAGATTTGTGATA
Organism: Glaucomys volans; assembly: GCA_020662805.1. Lineage (NCBI taxonomy): Eukaryota > Metazoa > Chordata > Mammalia > Rodentia > Sciuridae > Glaucomys > Glaucomys volans. Next base: position 171,268 of record JAJEJO010004693.1, on the reverse strand, counting down.
ACCACACCATTTTAAATTATTTAATTATCCAATAGGAAGGGATTGGTTTAATAAATAAGGGTATATCCATACGTGGAAAATTATTAGAAATAAAGAATAATTTAACAAGAACATTTAAAGACCTCTGTAAATGCTTACAAAATATAAGAATGTCATAAAATATTAACAGGATTAAAATTTAATATGAATATAGATATAACATGTACATAAAATTATTTCATGATCATATAAAAGTGTTTTTTCTGTGTTGTGAAATTTTGGGTAATTTTAATTGCATCTTTATTTCCATACATTTTCCAAATGTATGCTTTTTAATTAGAGAAAGAGCACAAAAATTATTTTTTCAGTTTTTTAAGTTGTAATATTAAGTTCATTTTACCTTATACATAGATCAGAGGAATGATTATATACTAGCTTAATTAATCAATAGAATTACTGTGGATAGAAAAATGCAGGCATGTGACCTTAAGTTAGAGTGATACTCTGGGAGGAAGACAGGAGTTGGTAGTATTGTTTAAATTTTGGAATAGTTTTCAACATGAAGAGACTGAGAAATGGTTACCTTTTCACCTCTTGTATTAAACAGAAATGTGTGTGTGCAACTTGAATCTATGGGATGATATTTCTGTACTCCAGGCCTGTCAATCCCTCACCTTTCCAGAACACTAAACCAATAGAGTGAATTATTTTCAAGAATAACGAAACAGTGAAAATGTGATCCATAAATTGACTTCTTTGTTCTGCCAATTGACTAAGTGACACTTAGTCATCTCTAAGTGCCTGGAGAAAATAAAAGGCATTTCTTTTGTGAAGCTGATGAACAATTAGGCAATTGTAAAGCATTGAACTACAAAGTGGAGAATGCAGTGTAATATTGTTTTATGTGTCTTCCCTCCTTTTCTCTTTTTATTTTTATTTTTGGAGGAAAAAAAAAGGCTTGAGGCAGATATTTTACTCTACCTCCTACTCTAGCTTTTAAAATAATGATGAACATTTGCTATGGCTAACATAGAGGCATACAAGCCAGGTTCAAATAGAAAAGTTGTTTTCTAAGTCAACCACCACATTGTTTAGGGGGATAAAATGCTGCCGGGCTTTTAAACTTTGTTCAAAGTTCAGAAGGTCTGCTAAGTATTTCCAAATTTCACTCCCTAAAAGAGCTACAAGTTTTTCTGTATGTGTGTTGGGGACTATGGTACACTGCAGTTTGCAATATTCATTTTCTTTCAAATTCAGCTCTTGTGGTTATAGGGAGTTCTTTCTAAAACTACAAAGGTTCTGAAAGATGTCAGTTGTAAAGGATTGCTTTTAGTTATCACAAAATAATGCTTTTTATCAAGTTAATGCTAATATAGGCTATAAGGTATAGAATCACATGAACTCATGTACTTATTTTACTTCAATTAATTGATACATTTGTGTGTGTGCAACATCAAATATGTATATGCTTGTTAAGGTAGACTACCATGTAAAGCAAGATGATAGATTGACATATGTAATGTAACTCTGTACAATCACAGAAATACTAGATGAAATATAATAAATAGATAATACATTATAAATTTTTTTTTTGCCTCAAACTGACGAACTCAGAAGACATTATATTAGATAGTCCAGAGTCTGTTGGATACTGAATACAGGTGGAAGGGGATAGGGCTGGATTTAAAATATTCACACAGACACAGAAGAAATCGCCTTAAGACTCAATCACTATAGGAGGTAAACAATAATGCGAAGTTCAGAACAATAGAAAGGACAAAAGAGAATAAAGAAAATTGTAACAATCCAATAGTAATGTTAAAATAAGGGAACAAAAGAAAAAAATGTGAAATGTAGTAAATTAAAAAGTCAATATAATATTCATATGTTCAAATTGCTAATAGATACATTAAACATAAACTTAACTAATGAAAGATGAATCTCAACATTAAGTCCAGCTGATATTAGAGTATGAGAAAATATATAAACCAAAACTAGAAAAGAAGAAATCATCACAGGACCAATCAAAGTGCATTTTTAAGAACCAAAGGAGAGAAGTTTCCAAATAAAAAGGGCTCATTATAATAGAGAAAATTATATACATGAAAAAGTGTATGAAATTTTTGACCACTGAGGAAAGGAAGAGATTATAGAAGCTGCTGGATGAGACAGAGGAGAAGAAAGTTCATACAAAAGATCAAGAAATCAGGTCTCTCAGTAGTGACTCTGGGAATTAAAATGGGAGTTCTGCTTTCAGTATGGGAGAAAATATATGCAAATCATATGTCTGAAAAAGGCTTAATATAAAAATATACAAAGAACCCTTATAACTCACTAATAAATAAATTAGATAAGTGTATTAAATAAATTACACTTTAAAAATGGATACAGGCCTTCAATATACATTTCCCAAAGATAATATAAAAATAATCAACATTGATAGGAAACAATTCTCAACATTACTAATCATCAAGAAAATGCAAATCAAGAGGCTGAAGGTATAGCTCAGTGGTAGAGTAATTGCCAAGCATGAATGAGACCCTGGATTTGTTTCCCAGCACACATATACCCGCATCCACCACACATACACACACTCACACACACACTGGCAAGGATATGGAGAGATTGGAGCCCTTGTGCATTATTCTAGATAATGTAAATGGTGCAGCCACTAAGGAAAACAGTATGGAGGGTCCTTAAAGCATTAAAAATAAGATTAATATACTATCTATCAATCCTATTTCTTGGAATATATATTCAAACTGAAATAGGATCTTGAAGAGCTATTTGCCACCCAAGTTCATAGCAGCATATTCACAATAACCAAATGATGAGAGCAATTCAAATATCCACCCATGGATATTTTAGTCAGCTTCAGTGCTACTGTGCACAAAATATCTTAGAGAAGAACCACTTATAAAAGGAAGAGTTTATTTGGGGCTTGGAGTTTCAGAAGTCTCAGTCCATAGTTGGCCAACTCTACTGCTCTGGACTTACAGTAAGGCAGTATATCATGGGAGAAGGTCCCAGAGGATCCTCAGTTCATGGCAGGGTCAGGAAGCAGAAGGAGGGGGAAAGAAGCAGAAGGAGGGGGAAGGGACGACAGAAAAGATGTTCCTTTCCAGGTTTTGCCCCCAATCATGGCCTACAATTTTCACTAAGCCCTTTCAGACTAGGATTGACTGATTAGATTACAATTCTCACAATCCAATCATTTCACCTCTGAACATTCCTGTGTTAACACAAGTCATTTGGGGGAACACCTTATATTCAAACCAAACCATGACAATGGATGAATGGATAACAACAACAGCAGCAAAAATATGGCCTACACATACAAAGGAATATTATTAAGCCTTTAAAAAGAGAGAAATTCTGTAACATGTTACAATGAATAAATCTTGAGGACATTATATTAAGTGAAAAATTCTAGTAGTATCCCCAGATGTGCACCACCCAAAGGCCTATCTGGGACATAAAGAATGGTTGAAAAATACAGTAAGTTTTCATATATATAAAGTATTTCATGTCATAAAACTTACAGAAAAAAGTAGAATTGGTGTTGCCGGAGCTGTAGAAAGGAGTAAATGAGATATTTTTGTTGACTAGGTATAGAACTTCAGTTTTGCAAGATAAAGAAGTTCTGGAGATGTATTACACAACTATGTGAATATCTTTAACACTTAAACTAAGAGGTACACTTTGAAATGGCTATAATGGTAAATGTCATATTATGTGGCTTTTACTGCAATTGAAAGCATATTTTTAAAGAAAATGAAGGTTCTATTTTGGTCAAGAGAGAATAAACCTAATCTATCCCATCTTTCCAAATGAAGGCAATTAAAAACTCTGGAAAGAACTCAGGGGGCAGCTGAAAACTGAAAAACAAGTGGTAGTACCACTAAAAGAACTGTGGACTAAACAGTGAATTGGCAGACATTTTACCCTTTTATTTCCTGACCTGAAGGCAAATGCTGCCTAAAACCCAATACTACAAACCAGATAGAGATAGAAAGATTTTCAAGAGAAGATCTTTATTTCTGTTGTGAGGCTGCCCCTCCTTTTACCATTTTGCCCTAGAGGCAAATAGAGTAATGGGAAATATATGGTAGAGCCAAGGAACAAAAATCCCAAGTTGGGCCAGAAAACCAGGAAAAGATGGCTTATGGGAACTGGAAAGTGTTGGAGATTGCAGAGAGGAGGGAGCTCAAGCAAGCAATCTCACAAATTTGTTCATGAACTTTGGACTCATTCCTGTACTCCTCATGCGTGGATATAATGCTGAAGGGCATAGCAAGAGCTTTGAGAACTGAGTTGCATTTTTGACCATGACTCAGGTCAGAACATTGGGTGGTGCACAGTTGTACTGCAAAGTTTTTAAAACTGAACTAACTTTGAAGCCACAAGACACAAAGTTGGACTTGTGGACTTCATCTAACTGGGTTAATCCCTGCTAAAACAACCACCAAGAACAATCAAAATTCTTCATGGGATTTCAGTAAGACCCAGAGTTACCTAATAAGATACGTAAAAAGGGCAAAGAACAGTACAAAAATTACTTGGCATTCAAAGAAAAAGAAACATTTCAGTGTCTCACAAGGAAAAGACACAAAGGTATAACAAGAAGAAGCAGATATTGGAATTATCAAACACTTTTTACAACACTATAATAATCACATTCTAGGAAATAAGAAAAGCCCTTCAGAAACATGGAAATATAAAAATTCTTTTTTATTAGTGCATTGGAGTTATACATAATACTGGAGTTCATTTGACATAACAATACAAGTATGAAATATAAATTGCTCCAATTCAGTCCCCAGTGCTTACCCTTTCCCTTTTTTCCTTCCTTTCCTGGTTCTCTTTCCTCTAATCTATTGGCATTTTTCCTATTTATTTATAGGTTTTTAAAAATTAAAGTATTTTAAAAGGTAAAATTCCCTGTGGTATATTCATACATGTACATAGGATAGTTTGGTCAGTTTCATTCCACCATTCCTCCTTTTTCCATCCCTCCTCCCTCTCACTCAATTCTCTTCCCTTACTGAATTGATTTTTATTTTATTTTCATGAGATTACTCCTCCCATTTCTTCCCTTATTTTAGTCTAGCTTTGGCATATGAGAGAAAACATTACACCCTTGATTTTTCTGGATCTGGATTATTTCACTTAGCATGATATTCTCTAGTTCCATGCATTTACCAGAAAATGCCATAAGGAAATAAAAATTTCTTAGCAGGAAAATAATAAATATTTTTTTAAATATAAACTTTAGAGCTAAAAAATTAAAAAATCAAAATAATTTTTTTTCCTGGGTGGGCCCAGTATCAGCAGAGATGACAGGCAAAATTCCAATGAACTTGAAGAAAGATTGGTAAAAATTATCCAATCTGAATGACATAGAGAAATACTTTCAAAATTGGAGAACTATGGTACAAAATAAAATATTTAATATTAATTTCAGTGTATTTCAAGAAAAAAATGTGTGCAGAAAAACTGTTTGTAAATATGGTGGGTGAAAACTTCCCAAATTTGTTGAAAAATAAAAACTTTGAGTTTCAAAGTGCTTAGCAAAAAAAAAAAAAAAAAATTGATGCAGCTGAAGAAATACCTTCTAATATATATTGTAATCAAAGTGTTGAAAACTAAAGAAAAAGAATCTTAAAAGCTGCTATAGAAAAATGGCACATTAATTCCAGATTTCTCATCATAATGCATAAAAGCCAGAAAGAAACAGAGGAACATTTCAAAGTACTATGGGAAAAAAGAGAAATGTAACTATAGAATTCTATATCCAGTGAAAACATCATTTAGGAATGAAGATGAAATGATAATATTCTCACATGAAGGACAGCTAAGAGAATTTGTTGCAAACTGACATGATGGAAAATAATTGCTAAAGAAGGCATTTAAAAATTAATGTATTTCTATATCATTCAAAGCGCACAGAGGAAATCTCAAGAAAAACTAGAAAGCATTCTGAACTAATTAAATATGAAAATAAAAACCATAAAATCTATGAAATGCAGCAAAAGCACCAATTAGAAGGAAGTGTATATAAAGTTAAATGCTTTACATTAGAAAAGAAAAAGGTCTCAAGCCACAGTCTAGGTTCCCACATCAAGAAACTCTAAAAGGGACAGTGAAATAAACTGAGAAATAAACAGAAAACTGAAATCAAGGAAGGAAACAATATGGATTTAAACAGAAATTAAATTGAAAGAACAGCAACAATAAGTAAAATAATGATGTCACTAGCTAATCTTTGAAAAGATCAATAATATTGATAAACCTTTAGCTAGACTAACAAAGACAGAGGGACAGAGTGGGGAGGGAAAGAGAGAGAAAGGGGGTGGGGGAGGGAATACAAATTATAAATATTGTATCACTACAGACTTAGAAACTTTATAAGGCACTACTAGGAGAAGCTCTATGCAAATAAATATGATAATTGAAATGACCTGAACCAATAACAGAATGACACAGACATCATTGCCCTGTGTACATGTATGAATGCACAGATGGTGTGACTCTACTTTATGTACAACCAGAGAAACAATAACTGTACTCCATTTGTGTTCAATGAATCAAAATTAAATAAATTTAAAAAAATCTATCCCAAAGCATTCAAAAATATGAAATGCTAAGTGTGAGAGGCATAATTGTAGCCACCCAAAGATGATCATCACATCTAGGGCTCAGAAACTGAATACATTATTATATGACAAAAGAGTTAAAGTTGCTTATTAACTGACCTTAAAATAGAGATACTATCTTGCATCATCTGGAGAGATCAAAGTAATCACAAAACCCTTAAAAGTGAAAGAGAGAAATGGAAGAATATAATCATAGGATTAAGTGACTTTGCAAAAAAACACAGAATGATTCACTGACTGTTATTGGCCTTAAAGAATGGAGCCAAAAGTCAAGAAATGCAGGCAGCATCTCTGAGATGGAAAAAGCAAGAAAACAGTACTCCCTTAGTAACCCCAAACCAGAATATAGCCTTGTTGGAACCTGGATTTTAGCACAATGAGATATTTGTTAGATTTCTACCCTATAGTATTATAATACATATGTATTGCTTTATGCTACTAAATTTGGGGTAACTCACTGCATGATCAATATAAAGCAAATATATGTCCGCATAAATGTAAATAAATATGTAAAATATCTACAAGCTGAAAAATTTTAAATGCTGAAGAAAAATTTCAAGAAGTTCAAATTAAATAGCAAGATGTACCATGTTTACGGATTGGAAAACCCAATGCATTTATGGTGTAACTTCTCAAACTGCTGTATAGCAGTTTAATTGAAACCCCAGCAGAAATATATATAATGATATTCTAAAATGTATGAAAAAGAAAAGGAGCTAGAATGCCTAAAATGATTTTTAAAACAAATATAAAGAAATTATAGGGCTCAGTTTTAAGATTTTCTATAAAGCTATGACAATCAGACATTAGTTTTGGTGAAGAGATAGACACAGAGATCTATAGCCTTACAGAGCATACAGCAATAGACTGTGCCAATATAAGCAATTGATTTAGACAAATGTGCAAAGATAATTCAATGGATAAAGCTGTGAAGCATTTAGACATCCATTTGCCTGAAACAAAGCAAATAAAAACAAAACCTCACTCTAACCTTCTTTATTTATACATAGTAAACCCAAAATGAATCAACAATCTAAATGCAAAGCATAAACTGTAAACTTCAGAAAAAAATAGACTAAATTTTATTGATCCAGCATTAGGAAAGAAGCCGAAGATCTGACCTCAAAAACTTAATTCATCAAATAAAAACATGATAAATCGAATCTCCTCAAAATTAAAACTTTTGTTTTTTGAAAAACGTTGCAACAAAATGCAAAGATAAGCTATAGACTGAGAAAACATTTGGAAACATGACAAAGATCTTGTTTCCAAAGAAATCTCAAATACAACCCAATTACAGATGGACAAAATATTTATTTGAACATATACTGCACTAAAAACATTTATGCTGGTGGGGCTGGGGATATAGCTCAGTTGGTAGAGTGCTTGCCTCACAAGCACAAGGCCCTGGGTTCAATCCCTGGCACTACAAAAAAAAAAAAAAAAAAAAAAAATTCCATGCCTGGCAAATAATCACATAAAAAGATGTTAGACATTATTAGGGAAATATAAATTAAAACCATATTTAAGGTGCCTTCATACACCTATAAAATATCTCAAATGAAAAAACTGATAATATGAAGTATTTATGAGGATATGGAACCAGAGGATCTCACATATTGCTGGTGAGAATCAAAAATGGCATTCAAAAATGCTACTCTGAAGAAGAGTTGGATCGTTTTTTAATGAATCTAAAGATATGTGTTCCAATATTCCTAGTCTGAGGTTTTTCTTGGGAAAGTAAGAACTCACAAGACATTAAAACAATGTCATACGTGAATGTTTGCAGCATTTCTACACATAATTGTCTAAATCTGGACACTATTAACAACTATTGGTGAATGGATAAACAAATGGTGCTACATTCATACAATGGAATGTTGCTGAGCAATAAAGCAGAATGAACTCAGGCACAATGGCATGAATGAGCCTCAAAAACATTATGCTGAGGGCAAGATGCTAGTTACATGCATATTTGTTATTTTTTAAATATGACATTCTGGAAAAGTTGAAATTATAGGGACAGAGAACATATCAGTAGTTTCTGGGAGTTAGAGATTATGGGTCATCTGACTGTAAAGATACAATATGAAGGGAATTTTTCAAATGATGAGACATGTATTCTGATTGTGGCAGTGGCTACGTGCATCTGTTTCTGTATGATATACATATAAACAAAGTCAATTTGATCATGTCAATTTTAGATAATAAAAGTAATATTAATCTAAGATTTTAGATAACCTAAATACCTTGGAAATTATTTTCAAGATGAAAAAACAAGAAATATACTTATTACTGAAATAAAAATTTTATTTGAACTAAAAACATAAATTTCATGGGTATTTTTTTCTCTATTTCATATTTTGAATTGTATTTAATTTTTTCTATTTAACTAAACCCCCACAACATGAACAACTAAAAATTGTGCTTAAAAAATATTTTCATTAGACATACTTGAAACCCAAAAGTTTATTATTTTCTATAATAAGGAATGAAAGTAATTATAACACAAATATATTCAACCAAATAACTTTGGGGTTAAAAAATTGAGTTATACTTTCAAAAATCTGAAAGATAATGATTTTCAAACTAGAATTCTATACTCAGGAAAAGCATTACTAATTGTGAGTATGGAATAGAGACATTTTCAAAACAAGCAACACCTAGAAATATATACTTATTGCACAATTTTTTCTTCAGAATCTTGTGGAAAATATGCTTCACCGGAGACAGTCAAATTAAGAATGTAAGTCCAAGGACCAAGAATAAGCAGTAAAATCTTGAGATTCAAAAAGTTTTGCATTAAAATAGAATCCATAAATAGTTCCCTTCAACAAGGATGCAAATAAGAGATGATGCCATGTCGACTATTAATACAACAATTAACAGCATTGGGGAGTCTGTCAATTACCTGGGAATAGTCCCTGTGTAGTTACTTGTCACTGTAAATGTATACAATATAGCTAGGTGTTATTGGACTGGAGAAAATGGAAGGTGCTGGAGGAGGATCAAGAAAGGACCCTGACCCAGAAGGACATGAGGAGTGTGGTAGCTTTTTGTTGCTGTGACCAAAATACCTGATAAGAACAACTTAGAGGAGGAAAGATTTAGTTTGACTGATGGTTTAAAAGGATTCAGTGTGCCATTGTTAAGCTCCAAGGCAGAAACTGGCAGAAGGGCACGGTGGAGGAAAGCCACTCAGCTTATGGCAGCTGTGATGTGGGGGCCAGGGGCGGGGGTGGGGAGAGAAAAGGACCAAGGACAGATAGAGTCCCTGAGACCCTGTTGTTCCCAGAGACTTACTTCCTTCAGCTGTCCCACCTGCTCACAGTTACCACCAAGGAGTCCATTCAATTTTTAATCATCAAGTAGATTAAGCCACTGATGAGGTCAGAGCCCATGGTCCAATATTTTTACCTTTTTACCTCCTGATATTGCTGCAATGCCTAACACATGAGCTTTTAGGGGGACAATTCAGATCCAAACCACAACAGGGAGGGACTAAGGAAAGGAGAGGCGATGGGATGACTTCACAGAGGAGATTATCACTTGAAAGTTGAGTGTGACTGTGAGCAAAGAAGATATAATAAAAAAGGTTTTATTCAAACAATGGCTTGTGAAGCCTAGGTGCCACAGGTAAGGAGGGGATCATAGATTTCAAGGCAAAGAAAGGCAAAAGGGATGACTAGAAACTTGGTCCCAGCTCAGATCATGTAGGATCTGCAGGTTCTTCTGAGTCAGTTTGGGCTTATGCAAAGATCAATGAAAATTTTTTAAGAAGGAAGGGATCAAACGATCACTCTCATAGGGAATGGATTGAAAGGGGTAAATTTAAGGGAGAAGATGACTTTGGGATGGCTGATAGAGGTCCAGATTAGGTAGTAAAAGTGAAACTTGAGAGAAGAAAGCAATATAATAAAGACAACTTGATAATGACCGTGAGAAAAAAATAAGGAATTTGAAGCCACTTCAGGCGCAAAATAAGTACTTCATTGTGGGGAGGACGCCACAGTTTGGAAAAAAACAGGTCTAAGTGTGAAAAAAGTATATTTTCCCCTGAAAATAGTGCAACTTATTCTGGAAGAAGAAAATTAGGGGTGGCTTTTATAAAGAGAAGGGAGGCAAATGAAGAAGGTGGTATTGCTAAGGAGAGAATGGTAGGAAGAGGAAATAGGTCTCAGAGTATGCATGCCTGAGATGGAAAACCTTAGGCTTTGTTGCTAATAAATACAAATTGAACTGGAACCATTGTTACTTTTAAGTCTGGTAGAGGATCAGCTGGGGTCCAAGTGAAATACCAATGCAATTGACTTCTGAAGTCCTAAAATTCCCTTCCTAGGGTCATTGTAACAGGAGTGAGGCTATAAATGCTAGCACGAGTGTCTAAAATTATCAAAAAGGAGGTGATGGCGAGGTGGGGGTGGTATGGTGAAGGGATTGTGATAAGAAAGAAAGATAAGCTTGGAAAAATTAAATGGGATTTAAAACATTTAATTTGAATAATCACACATATAAATTTATTTTCTACCTGCAAAACAGATGAAGTGTGGGAGTCTTGTTTGTATATAGTGCAAATATATCCAAGTCACAATACAAATGAAACATACTCTTTTTCCTCAAGTAAGATAAACAAGGGGTAGGCAAGAAACATGATAGCTATAAATAGGAATATGAAGCTTTTGTCTTGTAACCTCTTCAAGTACCTAAACCATCACTCAATGCCTTAATGGCATGTTTTATAAGGCAGGATCACTCTCTGTGTCAAAAAATGACTGCCTGACTAAGGCCTGTCTACTTAATAATTCCTTCAGCAGTCTATTTGCTTGTTGTATAGATAGGTCAAATTCACAGTTGAGATGATTGCATAATCAATGAAAGGAGAAAGGATATTTATCTTGTCACTTAAACAAATTAGCATTTTAAGCATACAGGGAGCTCTCATCTTCATTTATTCATAATTATTAGAAATTTTTTAAAGTTTGGCATTTTCTTTTAAATTATGGGTCTAATCAAATTAGTTTGAAATTGGACTCAAAAAAGAAATATTATGAGGCTTTGCCAAGTAAATAAATATTGTTTTCAATAGTTTTAATATATTTCTTGCATGAACTACAGTTAAACCTGGATGCTTTTAGTTCCATGTGAAAAAAATTATGCAATTTAAAAAGTAACTTTGTGTTCCATTACCATCTTAAAATAAAACCTTTAAATAAAAAAGTGTGGTTCATCTGCCTGAACAGGGTTTGCAAGACCAATTTACAGGAGGGGCCATGTAGTGCTGATGAAAATCGGTACTTGCTCTTTCCACCGGGTGTCACATTGCATCTGTTTGTGACAGCATTGGATTCAGAAATTAAGCACAGCAGGAAGGAAGATCTTGCATAGATTCAAAATATATTGCATGTCCTGACATTATAGCCTGCTTTAAGTCGGAGAAAGGGCAAAAACCCCTGTACTGTACTTAGAGGAAATTAAATTGTGGTAGTGAAGGAATAGGGTTATATTCTTCTTTCTAAAGAACAGTTGTCCACAAAGTTTCCAGTAGCCACTCCTAGTGTATCATTCTCACTAGAACACTTTTATCATAAGACTATTTCTAGTATTGCAAACAATCAAATTTCCTGACTTGAGAAAAGTAGCCTCTATTTTAAAAAAATCATTCTGTAGCAATATGACACAATTACAAAATATAGAAAACAAAGTGTATATTTTAGTGGATTATCAAAAAGAAAAACATCCATTTTACCATCAACCAGGTCAAGAACACTGCCAGCACCCCAGAAACATCCTCATGGCTCATCTAACTCACACATGACTCTAAACACTGAAGTTTAGCATTGGGTATTTTAAAAATTATATATAAAACATCAGAATATATATTATTTATTTCTGGTTTTCTTTACTCAACATTGTGGTTGTGAGATTTACTTATAGGTGAGTGTGGATATGAGATCTTCATTTTACTTTTTTATAATGGCCCATTGTACAAATACATACAATATATTTATCCAGTCCACTATCAATGGGCATTTGGGTTGCTTCCATTTCTTAGGTATTATTTATAATGCTGCCATGAATGTTGATGTACACCTGATTCTCAGTGAATGTATACATGCATTTTTATATACCTAGGAATGGAATTGCTAGATTATAGGTAAGTTCAACTTTAGAAGACAATTGTGAAAGGTTGTCCCCTGTATTTTAAGTCAGCAGAGTGAATTTCATTTTCTATTTATTGTTTATATGGAAATATAATTCATTTTTATATATCAGTCTTGCACCTGGACCTTACTATATTCATCAGTAAGTATAATAGTTAATCTATGCATTATTTCAAATCTTTTACATACTCATCCATACTAATCTGTAAATTACGGTAGTTTTTTTTTTCCTTCCCTATTTAGGACATTAATTTCTTTAGCCTCATTCGATTGCCATGGACCTCTACATGATGGTGAATTGAAATACTGATGGTTAACATTTTACTTGTCTTTATCATAATTTTATGTGGAAAGCTTTCAGTATTTCTCAGTATATACCTAAAGGTACCTATTCACTATTTCATAGTACATAAAGAGTTTATGACAAATGCTTAATGTTTGTTAGAAATCTTTTACAAACAAACTTTGTCATAACATTGAAGTTCCCTTCCATATCTAACCTGTTAGGAGGCTTTATCATGAATAAGTATGGACTTTATTTTATCAAGCAATTTCTAAGTCTACTGAATTGATTGTGTAAATTTTGTCTTCTTTTCTGTTAACTTGGTTTATTTCAGAATATGAAATCAATTTTACATTCCAGAAATTAATTTTTGTCATGATTTTTATGCATTTGAACATTATTGGATTCTATCTGATAAATTGGAAGGGAAGATCTTTGCATTTAGGTTAATGAAAGATTGAATTTTTAACTTTTATTGTAAGATCATTGTCTGCTCTTTAAAAACAAGTTGAGAAGTGTTTTATTCTTTTCCACTTTATTCTGTTTTATTCTATTCTATTTGGATAAGATTTATATTAATGCACAAGTAAAGCCATTAAGGCTTGGAATTGTTATGGGAAGGTTTTGAATTACAGATTGAATTTTTATTTATTTTTAATTTTTAAATTTTATTTGTTCTAATTTGTTGTATATGACAGAATGCATTTATACATTTTGATAGATCATACATAAATGGAGTATAATCTCATTTTTCTGATGATATGTATGGAAAGATCACATAGGTCATGCAGTCATATACGTACATGAGGTAATAATGTCTTTCTTACCCTATTATCATTCCTTCCCCTGTGCCCCTTCCCCTCCCTTCATTCCCCTCTACCTAATATAAAGTAACTCTGTTTTTCCCTATCTGCCCTGCTTATTGTGAATTAGCTTTCATATATCAGAGAAAACATTCAGTCTTTGGTTTTTTGGATTTGGCTTATTTCACTGAGCATGATATTCTCTAACTCCATCCATTTACCAGCAAATGCCATAATTTCATTCTTTTTTAAAGCTGAGTAATATTTCATCATATATATATACATATATACACACACACACATATATATATATACCACATTTTCTTTACTCATTCATTTGTTGAAGGACACCTAGGTTGGTATCATAGTTTAGTTATTGTGAGTTCAGCTGCTATAAACATTGATGTGGCTGTGTCACTGTAGTATGTTGATTTTTAAGTCCTTTGGGTATAAACCGAGGAGTGGGATAACTGGGTCAAATGTGGTTCCACTCCAAGTATACAGATTAAAATTTTAATATATATGAGCCTCTTCAGAATTTCTCTTTCTTCTATCAATTTTGGTAAACTGTGATATTCTATAAAATTATGAATTTATCTAAATTTTAAAATGTATTAGCACAAAGTCATTAAAAATATCATCATCTGCTTTTCTTTTAAATAGACTTTACTTATTAGACTAGTTTAAGTTCGCAGCCACCTGGAGTGGAAGATCCATATACTCCCTGCCTACATATGTACGTAACCTCCCCATAATCTATGCTCCTCACCAGAATGGGATTTTTTTTTATGATAGATGAATCTGCATTGAAACATCATTATCACCAAAAGACTGTAGTTTACATTAGGAGAGAGGGTGTTGCACATTGTTTGGGTTTATAGTAATATGTACCCATCATTATAATATCAAACAAAATAGTTTTACTGACTTAAAACTCTTCTGTGTTCTGCCTATTAATCCATCTCCACCTCCCTGAAACACTGATAACCACTGGTCCTTTTACTTTCACCTTAGTTTTGCATTTTCCAGAACATCACATAGTTGGAATCCTATAGTATGTACTCTTCTTAATACACATGCTTCTTTCACTTAGTGATATGCATTTTAAGTTTCCTCCATTTCTTTTCATGGCTTGATAGTGCATTTCTGAGTAATATTTCCTTGTCTAGATTACTACAGTTTATTTATTCATTCATGTACTGAAATACATCTTCATGACTTCCAAGTTTTGGCAATTATGAATGAAGCTTTCATAAACATGCATGTGCAGGTTTTTATGTGGACTAAAGTTTTCAATTTTGTGTAAATAATAAAGAATGTGCCAGGCACAGTGGTGTACACCTGTAATCCCAGCAACGCAGGAGGTTGAGGAAGGAGGACTGTAGGTTCAAACTGGCCTCAGTAACTTAGCAAGGCCCTAAGCAACTTAGTAAGATCCTGTCTCAAAATAAAACATAAAAAAGGGCTGGGGATATGGCTCAGTGGATAAGTGCTCCTGTGTTCAATCCCTGGTACAAAACAAAACAAAACAAAACAAAAAAAAGAAGTGATTTCTGGATTATATGGTAAGCATATATTTAGCTGTGTGAGAAATTTCACCACTGTCTTCCAACGTGGGCATGGTGGGCATGGTGGTGCACGCCTATAATCCCAGCAACTCAGGAACCTGAGGCAAGAGGATTACAAGTTCAAGGTCAGCCTAGGAAACTTACTGATATCTGTCTCAAAATTTAAAAATAATAATAAATGAAAAGGGTGAGGGATGTAACTCAGTGATAGAGTGCTGCTGAGTTCAATCCTCAGTACAAAACATGTGATTATACCATTATGCTTTCCCACAATGAAGGAATGAACTAGAATTCCTGTTACTCCTGTTTGTTGCCAGCAGTTAGTACTGCCAATGTTTTGTGTTTTAAGCATTCTAATGGGTGTGTAATGGAATCTCATTATTTTAAAATTTGCATTTCAATAATGATACATGGAGTGGAGCACCTTTTCACATGCTTACTTGCATCTGTACATCATTTTTGTGAGGTGTCTGTTAAGGTTTTGGCCCATTTTTTAATCTCCACATTCATACCACCCAGTGGCTCCCTTCATGTCTCCCTTTGTATTTAACAGTCACTTCCAACTTAACATGATCAAAATTTATCTCCTGGTAACCTACCTCTTTCAGGATCTTTCCCACCACAGCAAATGGAATTCCATTTTTCCAGTTGCTCAAAAGGAAAACTTTGGAGTAGTTTTGTTTCCTGTTTTGTGTGACTCACAATCAATTGATCAGAACACCTTCTTGGCTCTAACTTCAAAATGCAGCTATTATTTGACCACTTTTTTGTCACCTGTTACCAGTCTCATCCAAACAACTATCATTTGTCTACTGATTCATTGTAATAACCTCTTTCTAAGTCCATTGCTTCTGACCTTGCCCCAATCCAATTTATTCCCAATGTAGCAGTCAGAATGACCTGTTAAAACTTAGGTTATGAAACTTCTTTTATCAAAAATTTCCAGATGGCCCTACTCATTCCAAGTAAAAGCCCAAGCATTTCAACAGCTATTATTCTACCTGATCCGTTCCCAGTCCCACCCTGGCCTTAGTTCATTCTATTTTCTCTCTTGTTTTGCTCCATTCAAGTATTACTTGCCTCTTTGCTTCCTTGAAACACGCCAGACATGCTGCTATCAAGTCCTTTGCATTTGCTGTTCTCTTTACTTGGAATTTTCTCTCTTCAACCATCATATGACACACTATTTTCTTTGAGCATTTATCCCAAATTAAGTGCAGCTTTCCCTGGGCACCTAACTAAAATACCATCTTCACCCTCTCAGGATATTTTCTATCTCTTTTTCTTCATGTTTCTCTTTATAAATTATTATCTAACATACAGTAGATTCTGCTTATTTATTTCATTTATTGTGCATCTCTCTCATGAGAATGAATGTTCTATGAAGTTGGGAAATTTTATCTGTTTCGCTCACTAATAACTGAACAGTCCCTGAAACAGAGAAGGTGCTCATAAAGTAATAAATGAGTAAGGAAATGAATATATTATACTCCATTTTCAAAAACTTTACAAATATATTAATAACTCCATTTATTTTCCTTTCAAAAAGCAAATAATATCCTAAAAATGAAATATGTCATCCCCAGACACATAGTTTTCACCCATCAAAAGGTAAAGAAGCATAGTGATAAGAGAATAGCATATGAATGGATTGCTTGGGTCTAAGTCACAGCTTAACCATGTGTATCTACCTCCTGAGTCTTGGTAGAGATGAAATGCTTGACCACAGTATAACAGATGACTGCATCCTGTTGCCTTTTATTAACTACATGTTGTCAAATACACCAGGTCTATATTTGGACATGGGCAGTCATAATTCATTATCAAATGGAAATAGTGTAGGTGAAACTGAGCGCAAGAAAGTCCAAAACAACATTAAAGCACATGTCATCACAAAAGAAGTGAAGCAGTGAACTCAACAGATTTTCACTAGTCTTTAGAATCAGATGACCTATAGAATAGTGAAATGGCCTACTTAAAATGCAGCTATGAGACCAGATGTGAGACCATAAATATTCTGAGAGGTAGAGTGCTACCCCATGCAATGTACTACATGTCTTGAATCAAAGAATTATATTTAGAACTCTTCTACAGTGCCTAGAAGTAGAAAAACCACAGGTCCAAAAGTCAGGAGTAGAAGGGTCCCCTGTTACTAATAACCCACTAGCCTACATTCTGATTCCCATCCCTACAATTTTAGGCTCCACTTGTGGGAAAGCTTAGCTCCTAGGGAGAAATGTCTTGCTAGGGAACAAAGCAATGATCCCATCATATGGATATTGGGCCTTGCACCTTGCTATTTCTTGGTTCCTATGCCAAGCTATAAGCAGAGGATTTTATGAACTGACTGGAGTGATGGATACTGACTGCATAGGCAAATTAGATTCCTGGTATACAATGGTGAAAGCCATCCAGTGTCTTCTGTAGTGATTCTAGTAGCATTTTTTTGAGGAAATAGATCAATGGAGTATTGTAGGATACAGAGTTTGAGATTTATGTATTAGCTTGTTGATTGAAAGTTTTGTTTGTTCTGCTCCATCTGTTTCTAAGAGAGATGAATTAAATTCTTTAACTACAAAACAAGGACAATAAATAAAGAGATCTAAATAAGAGATCATAGTAACTCAAAGTATGTAAGACAAGTAATGACTCAGTCTCCTTAGGAATAAAAGGGCAGGTGAACTCACCAAGAAAATAGCTATGTCTAAGGGAGGAACTGTCTGAGACAAAAGGTGTCGTGAAATGGATAATAAACATGACAAATATCAATATCAAGGACAAACTCTTCACCAGTGCAAAATTCAGACTGTAGAAGCTATGTAAATTTTTTGCACAATCATGAACCACATAATGATGTTACAATAGCAGACTACATACATGATGCTGGTCCCATAAGATAATGGTGGAGCTGAAATATTCCCATGGTCTGGTGATCATAGCCATCCTAATGGCACAACACATTGCTCAAGTGTTTGTGGTGACCATGGTGTAAAGAAACCTACTGTGCACATAAAAGTGTAGCACATGTAATTATGTACAGTACATAATACTGATAATGATAATAAGCAACCATTACAGGTTTATGCATTTTCTACATAGTGTTTATCATTATTTTAGAATGTGCTCCTTCTACTTACTTGCAAAACAAAACAAAACAAAACTTTACTGTAAAACAGCCTGCTATGTTACGCTGGCAGCAGCTTCATAAATCTTGTTTACCACATTGCGTGACTAACCTATACCATCTAGGTATTGTAAGTGCACTTGGCATGTTCCACAATGAAATTGTCTAGTGACACATTTCTCAGTGGTCCCTGTCATTAAATGACACACAACTGTATATATTTATTGATGACAATTTCTCTTCCCCTTTCCCTTACTGTTTTCTATAAAGGATGTCATTACAGTAATCCATAATAAAATCAGGCCCAATGGAGACAACTGCTTATCTCAGGGAGGTTCTGAACTTTCTGAAAGATATCATGACTGAGAACAAAGACTGAGTCTGTCCTTAGGAGACAGAGAGTAACAGTCTTTTGTTGATTTTTTCTAGGCAACAGCTGGAATCTGAAGATGCTGAGAAAGGGGAGAGCCAGGTTAGCCTGGGAATTGTTTTTCTTCAAAACCAGAGGCTGTTTAGGAAACCCACAGATTAATATCAGCAGGAAACTGAGCCACAGGGGAAGTGTCATTATTGCCAGAGACCTAGCTCCAGGCAGTTAGGGAGGGAACAAATAACCTGGATTCTCTTTTTCCTCTTCTCTTTAATCTGCCAGTACCTCTCTTTGAATGAATATAGTTGGAAGCCATTTGGCACTGGAGTTTGAGAAACATTCTTACAGACTTCAGTCCACCAGCACCCTCCCCACCCATTTGCATGAACAAAAAATTTTCTTGAAGTATTGTTTATAGCAGCAAATCATTGATCTATAACAAGATGGCCATCTGTAGGAGAATGAGCATAAATGATTGTGGAATAGTGATACCACATGTCCTTGTGCATCATGAGCATTTTCCAATTTTCTAGATACTGCCAAATTGGACTATAAAGTGGATCATACCAGTTTATGCTCTAACCATAAATGTATAAGTTCTTAGTGGTCATTCTCTCTAAAACTTCAAGACATTTTCTACCATGCCAAGTAATTGGTGAAAAATAATAGCTCACTTCAGTTTGAGCTTTCATTTTTTCTGATTTCTAGTTAAATTTTTAAAATTATCATTGGAAATACAAAGTTCTTCCTTGTTAATTACTCATTTATATTTTTTGTTCATTATTTTGACCTTCATTAGTTTTGGCCTTCTTCACTAACTTACTGTGACAAAGTAAGCTATATGTAATGTATTGTTTTGGTTATTTGTACTGTTAACAAAATAGCCCAGTTTGCAATTTGTTTTTAATTTATACTTAGTGCTCTTGGTGATGCAAGAGAAATATTCTTTATTTAATATGAGGGAATTTATTAATTTTTAAATTTTTGTACTTCTGGACCTGTTTACAAAATATTTTATCCTGAAATTGCAGAGATACTCTGTGTTTTCTTCAAAAATTGTTGAATTTTTCATTTTTAATGAAAAATTAGGTTTTTATCTGGGATTTACAAAAAGAGGCTGCAGAAGATTATAGGATCTTTTTTCATTAGGTTGGTACATTTTAGCAACATTTATTGGACAAGCCATCCTTTTTCCACAAATTTTAATAACAATTTAGCCAATTCTAGTTTTCCTTATGTACTCATTATGTCTTTTCTGGGCCTTCCATTTTGGCACATTTTTCTATTGGCCCACTCCCTTTACCAAAGGTACATTTTTGAATTGTTATGAGATTGTAATATAGGGAATATGCATCCTCTTCCACTCCTCTTCTCTTCAAATTTTCCTAATTATTATGAGCTTATCCCCTACCTCAAAATTTGGGGTTACAATGTTTTAATTGAACTTTTACTGATTTCTTAAGTTAATTTAACAAGAATTAAAATATATTTCACATGGAATATTCTTATGCATAAACACAACATGGTATCAGTTATTCATATCTTTTATGTCTTTAAGAATACTTTGTAATTTTCTCCCTGTTTTTCGCATCTCTTTTTTAATGTTCTTAGGTTTATTTCTATTGTAAATGATTTCTTTTATTGTTATTGATGGTACACAGAAATATTGTTGATAAAAAACTTACTGATTTCCTATACTAGTTGCTAACACTATTTAAAAATATTTTTTTTGTAGTTGTAGATGGACAGAATGCCTTTATTTGTTTACTTTTATGTGGTGCTGAGGATCAAAGCAGGTACCTCACACATGCTAGGCAAGCACTCTGCCACTGGGCTCCAGTCCGAGCCCTCAAACTATTGATTAATTTTTAGCTGTCAGTCAATACTGTCTGTAAATCACATCAATTATGCATCTTTCTTATCATGCTCTATCCTTCCATTTTAAAAAATCAGATATGTATTTTATTTTTTTAATTTTTAAAAAATTTTAAAAGTTGTTCTAATTAGTTATACACGACAGTACAATACATTTTGACACATTGTACACAAATAGAAAATAACTTCTCATAACTCTGGCTATTCATGGTGCAGAGTCATACCAATTGTGTAATCATACATGTATATAAGGTAATAATGTCCATCTCATTCCACCATTATTCCCACCCCCAAACCCCTCCCTTCAATTCCCTCTGCCCAATTCAAAGTTCCTCCATTATTCCCTACCACCTCCCCGCATTATGGATCAGCATCTGCTTATCAGAGGAAACATTCAGTCGTTGGTTTTTTTGGGATTGACTTATTTCACTTAGCATGATATTCTCCAGCTCCATCCATTTACCTGCAAATGCCATAATTTCATTCTTCTTTAAGGCTGAGTAATATTCCATTGTGTATATAGATAATTCATTCTTTATTCATTCATCTGTTGAAGGACATCTAGGTTTGTTCCATAGTTTAACTATTGTGAATTGAGCTGCGATAAACATTGATGTGGCAAAGTCACTGTATTATGCTGATTTTAAGTCCTTTGGGTATAAACCGAG
Source organism: Glaucomys volans (assembly GCA_020662805.1). Lineage (NCBI taxonomy): Eukaryota > Metazoa > Chordata > Mammalia > Rodentia > Sciuridae > Glaucomys > Glaucomys volans. The sequence goes on along the minus strand of JAJEJO010004693.1, from coordinate 149,781 downwards.
GAGTGGGATAACTAGGTAAAACGGTGGGTCCATTCCAAATTTTCTGAGGAATCTCCATATAGCTTTCAATAATGGTTGCACCAATTTTCAGTCCCACGAGCAATGTATGAGGATACTTTTTCCCCCACATCCTCTCCAACACTTACTATTGCTTCTATTCTTGATAGTTGCCATTCTGATTGGAGTGAGAGGAAATCTTAGGGTAGTTTTGATTAGCATTTCTCTAATTGCTACAGTTGTTGAACATTTTTTCATGTATTTGTTGATTGATTGTATTCTTCTGTGAAGTGTCTGCTCAGTTCCTTAGCCCATTTATTGATTGGGTTATTTGTTTGTTTGTTTGTGTGTGTGTGTGTGTAAGTTTTTTTGAGTTCATTATATATTCTGGAGATTAGTGCTGTATCTGAGGTGCATGTAGTAAAGATTTTTTCCCATTCTGTAGGACTCTTTCTTCACATTATTGATTGTTTCCTTTGCTGAGAAGAAGCTTTTTAGTTTGAATCCATCCCATTAATTGATTCTTGATTTTACTTCATATGTTTTAGGATTCTTGTTAAGGAAGCCAGGTCCTAAGTCGACATGATGAAGACTTGAGCCTACTTTTTCTTCTATTAAGCAAAGGGTCTCTGTTCAGACTCTGCACCTAATAGAAGAGAAAATAGGTCCAAATCTTCATCATGTTGGCCTAGGACCAGATTTCCTTAACATGACTCCCAAAGCGCAAGAAATAAAAGCACGAATCAATGATTGGGATAGAGTCAAACTAAAAAGCTTTTTCTCAGCAAAGGAAACAATCAGCAATGTGAAGAGAGAGCCTTCAGAGTGGGAGAAAATCTTTGCCACACACACTTCAGACAGAGCACTAATCTCCAGAATCTACCAAGTACTCAAAAATCTTTACACCACGAACACCAATAACCCAATCAATAAATGGGCCAAGGAAATGAACAGACACTTTACAAAGGAAGATCTACAAGCAATCAGCAGATTTATGAAAAAATGTTCAACATCACTCGTTATAAGAGAAATGCAAATCAAAACCACCTTAAGATTTCATCTTACCCCAATTAGAATGTCTTTTATCAAGAACACAGGCAACAACAGGTGTTGGCGAGGATGTGGTGAAAAGGGTACACTCTTACATTGCTGGTGGGAGTGCAAATTGGTACAGCCACTCTGGAAAGCAGTGTGGAGATTCCTTAGAAAACTTGGAATGGATCCACCATTTGACCCTGCTATCCCACTCCTTGGCTTATACCCAAAGGACTTAAAATCAGAGTGCCTCAGTGATGCAGCCACATCAATGTTCATAGCTGCTCAATTCACAATAGCTAGATTATGGAATCAACCTAGATGCCCTTCAGTGGATGAATGGATAAAGAAACTGTGGTATATATACACAATGGAATATTACTCAGCTATAAGGAAGAATAAAATTATGACATTTGTAGGTAAATGGATGATGTTGGAAACTGTTATGCTAAGTGAGATCAGCCAATCCCATAAACCCAAAAGCCGAATGGTCTCTCTGATAAATGAATGATGATGCATAATGTGGGGGGGAAAGATGGCAAGAATGGAGGAAAGATAGCTAGCATAGAGGGAAGGGAGGGGTGGGGGCGGGTGGGGGGTAAAATTAATAACAGAGTGTATGACAGATACCATTGCCCTGTGTACATGCATGAACGCACAGATGGTGTGACTCTACTTTGTGTACAGCCAGTGAAACAATAGCTGTACTCCATTTGTGTTCAATGAATCAATAAGTAAATTAAAATAAATAAATTAATTAATTAAAAAAACAAAACAAAACAAAGGATCTCTGTTCTAGTGCCTAAGTCTTTGACCCACTTTGAGTTGGGTTTTGTGCAGGGTGAGAGATAGATGTTTGATTTCATTTTCCTCCATACAGATTTCCAGTTTTCCCAGAACCATTTGAGGAAGAGGTTATTGCTTCTCCATTGTATGTTTTTGGCACCTTTGTCTAATATGAAATAACTGTATTTATGTGGGTTTGTTTCTTTGTCTTCTATACCTTTAGTCTACATGTCTATTTTGGTGCCAATACCATGCCATTTTTGTTACTATTGTTCTGTAGTGTAGTTTAAGGTCTGGTATTGTGATGCCTCCTGCTTTACTCTACTAGCTAAGGATTGCTTTGGTTCTTCTTTTTCCAAATGAATTTCATGATTGCTTTTTCTAGTTCTATGAAGAATGTCATTGGGATTTTAGTGGGAATTGCATTAAATCTGCATAACGCTTTAGGTAATATGGCTATATTGACAACATTAATTCTGCCTATCCAAGAGTATGGCAGATGTTTTCATCTAGGTCTTCCTCAATTTCTTGTCTTTAATGTTCTATAATTTTCATTGTAGGGGGCTTTGACCTGTTTCATTAGATTGACTCCTGAGTATTTTTTTTAGGCTATTGTGAATGTGGTAGTTTTCCTATAGACTTAGATACAAGAATCATATGATCATCTCAATTGATGCAGAAAAAGCATTTGACAAAATACAGCACTGTTTCATGTTTGAAGCAGTAGAAAAAAATAGGGGTAGTAGGAATATACCTCAACATTGTAAAGGTTAATTATGCTAAGCCCAATGCCAACATCATTCTAAAAGGAGAAAAATTGAAAGCATTCCCTCCAAAAACTGGAACAAGACATGGATGCCCTCTTTCACCACTTCTATTCAACATAGTCCTGGAAAGTCTAGCCAGAGCAATTAGATGAAATAAATTAAAGGAATACAAATAGGAAAAGAAGAATGCAAATTATCACTATTTGCCGAGGACATGATTCTATATTTAGAATATCAAAAAAATTTCACCAGAAAACTTCTAGAACTAATAATGAATTCAGCAAAGTAGCAGGATATAAAATCAATACCTATAAATCAAATGCATTTCTATGCATCCATGATGAATCCACTGAAAGAGAAATTAGGATAACTATCCTTTTTTTTCTTTCCTTCTTAGTGTATTTGATATGGCCTCCAAGATAATGTTGAGTGGAAGAAATTATACTAGTACTCATTTTTGTGACTAAAGGAAATATTGCTAAGGTTTCATCACTGACTGTAAGTTTACTGCAGTTTTGCACATTTATCAGATTTTTTAAAAGTCCTTATATTGGTCAAAATTTTATACTATAGCAAAAGTATTATATAATTTAATCTCATCTACCATACATACTTTTCAAGGTTTGGAAGAATACATGTTAAAGTGTAAGAGCATGAAGGTTATGGCTGATGACATAAATGTTGCTTTCAGTCATGTTAAATATTACTTTATTGATAAGCTCAAAAATAAATAGCCTTAATACTAAATTCCAGAGTTAAAAAATACTGATTATCCTGTCCTGGTTTTAATTATTATCATTTATTTTGAATAACATTATTCAGAATTGTTTAATGTTGCTTTTGTTTTTTAGCTATCAATGTTCATAATTATTTCCCAAGGAAAATGAAACTATAGAGCGTGTGGCAAGTGACTACTTCATGGCTCTAATTCTCCACTTTGTGTATCCAACACCCTTTACATTGTAAATTTGAAGCTCCTTTCAGCACACCTTGATACAAGTTCAGCCATATGACTTGCTTTGGCCAAATGGATGTTACAAGCTGATGTCCCATAAGCAGAAGCTTCTCTGACTTCACATGAGGACATAGCTGAGCTACTCTGTGAAAAACTGAAACAAAAGAAGCAAAGAAATAACAGAGTGTGTGACAGATACCATTGCCCTGTGTAAATGCATGAACGCACAGATGGTGTGACTCTACTTTGTGTACAATCAGTGAAACAATAGCTGTACTCCATTTGTGTTCAATAAAAAAAAATAAATTAAAAAAAAAAAAAAAGAAGCAAAGATGAGTCACCCTAGTCATCTTAGCTGTGGCCTTCATGGACCAGCAACAGACAGCCTGTCCATGGCATGTGAGCAACAATGCATGATCAGCAGTCGCAGAGCCATCCAGCCCAGATATGTAGAATAGAGTATCATTATTTTAGGGTTTGTGGTTTGTTTTACAACATTACTATAGTGATAAATAACTGTCAGAGAAGAGTCCTGAAGATGGAGGAATGGAGCTAGGCAGTGACTACTGATTTCCTCACAACACAGAAAGGAGACAGTGAAGTAACAATTGATCTGAGAGGTGGGTGACAAAATAAATGCTCTGAGACCCAATTTTGCAAAGTCTGAGACCTGGAGAAACTTGAAGATTGGTTACCAGAATAGAAAATAAGCACAGAGTATCTCAACCCCAAACGTGGATCAGGGTTGGGGAAAGTGGGGTGGGGAGAACCATAGAAAGAGAGATAAAAATAGAAAGCAGAAAAGCACATAGCTCCCCACCTTAACAACATTTGGAAAGAAAGGCAGAAAAAATTAAAGCATGACAGGAATAGCAGTGTCCTTAAAGCAGATCGCATAAAATGAAATTATGAATAGAAAGCCATGCCATGCCAGCCATTTTGTGGAGCCCACAGATGACCTGTCATCCTTGTAAATTAACACAGCAGATTCTCACCTCCAGATAGCAACAAATAAGCCAGAGGGAGCACCCCTGCAGTAGATTCTCTTAAGAATTCACTAGAAAGAACTCCTATAGGGATCATTAGGGTGAACAAGATATCTAGTGGCAAAGAGGGATGGTTACCAAGATCATGGCAGCAGCTGGTGAGAGACCAATGCCAGAAGTTGCCTGAGTCCCCAAGAAGTTTAAAGGGAACATGCCTAAATTGTCCCCATAGTCAGCGGGAGGTCAAGGTAGAAAGTTACCTGGGTCCAAGATAGTGGAGAGCTAGTCCCCAGTCTGGCCTGGCTCCTAGCCTGATCCTTGGCCACAAATTCTGAGCGATAGGGCACTGTTCGGATGCTGGTTCCACCCTGCCTCAGTCACAGTCAGCAAAGGGAATCAGCATCTGTCATTCACATTCTAGGGTAGTAGAAACTAGAACCCAGGTGAATCAGCTGAGTACCTTTACTCAGTTGTAAGGATAGTACCTCAGTGAGCTTCATAAGACAAGGGTGAATGTTTCTGCACCCATGAAAAATTCACAACCAACAGGACCTGTGCTTGTAGATAGCCATCAGGCTCTACATCACCATGAAAAAGATCCTGTGTAGGGGAGTGGGTACATAGTGATCCACACCAATAACAGCAACAGCACAGAGCCCTGCATCCTGAACTCCTACACATGAGAAACAACCAACAGACACAGCACTACATCATACCCTCTGAGCAGTCAGCCATAGACCTCTGAGTTGATAAACCAGAACAAGCAAGTAGAGGAGTGATTCCTGTACCCCAGTACTTCTGGAGAGATCCAAAGCCAAACAATGACAAACATCTTCTAAATGTCCCAAATCCTAGTGAAATCCAAACCAAGATTCAACAAGAATTTACTTCACCTTGGCATGGTTTACTATAAATAACTCAAATATCAACTTTGAACATGTTTATTTTTAGTTATAACCCTAATGGTCAGCATTGCACCTTCATTCCATCTGTATTTCTTCCAATGGTTTAAAGCATTAATTGGAAATATTCTCCCTAACTTTTCTCAGCCCAGTTTATACTTGCTTCTCTTACTCCCTATTTTCTCTCTTATATTATCCACTATTACTTCAAATAACTGCATCCATATTTTTTTCCTTTTTACCTTGGTATGCATTATTGTTTTATATATTTTCTTTTTTCTCTTTCTTTCTCTGTTACCCAGTCTTTTTTCTTCCCATTTGAAGCCCTCATATAATGTCATGGCAATTTTACTATGGTAATAATTAAGTTTTCAGTCTCTTCCAGAACTTTGCTATAAGTTCATACTAGGATTGGAGAAACTATGGAAACCAATATCAACAAATTTTTTACTTTTCGTAAGGTCGAATGGTATGTGACTTGGCTCTGAAGTGATTGCAGTAAATAGGTTCAGTGGCTTCTCTCAATGTGGTGCTAATACTGAGATCAGCAAAGGCCACACATTGATTTAAAGTATCAATACCTGGATGTCCACCCCATGCAGGACTCTTAAGAGAAGGAAGCTCAGGAAGTAGTCCATTGCTTAAAAGAAGGAAGCAAGAACCATCCCAACAGATGGGTAGACATACAAGCAATATGACAAAGCAAGGGGACAAACCACCCAAATATCTCATACAATTAACACCTAATAGCTCCATCCACACGATAGTGGAGGAAATGTCAGAGAAAGGATTTAGAAAATTTATAGTTAAAATATTCAATGAGCTAAAAAAGAATGTAAGGAATGAAATTAGAAAGAAATGACAGGAATTGCAAGATAAATAAAGGGAGATTATGAAAAAGAACCAACCAAAATCCTGGAAATGCAAGACTCAATAAAGAAAATAAAAATTCAATGGAAAGCATCACCAATAGATTAGGCCACTTTGAAGATAGATTTTCAGGTCTTGAAGACAAAGGATATAAACTTGAAAATAAAGTTGACCATAAAAAAAAGAGATATTAAGAGACCATGACCAGAATATTCAAGAAATCTCAGATAACATCAAAAGACCATATTTAAGAATCATTGGGGTAGATGAAGGGTCTAAAATACAAACTAAAGGGATGCACAATCTTTTAAATGAAATAATAACAGAGAAATTTCCAAATCTCAGGAATAAGATGGAAATTCAAATACAAGGGGCGTATAGAACTCCAAATAGAAACAATAGATCTACTCCAGACACATTATAATGAAAACACCTAATATGCAGAATAAAGATAAAAATTTAAAACCTGCAAGAGAAAAAAAATGTCTGGTCACAATTAGAGGTAAACCAATTCAGATTTTAGCTGATTTGTCAATCCAGGGCCTAAAAGCTAGGAGGACTTGAAATAATCTATACGAAATTTTGAAAGAAAATAGGTGCCAACCAAAATTACTCTACCCAACAAAATTATCCTTCAGAATTGAAAGTGAAATTAAAGAATTTATAACTGCAAAGTCTGTACAATAAAACATATTTAAAAATATTTTATGAAGAAGAAATAAAAAATAAAAATGAAAACTAACATAGGGATGAATTACACAAGAAGAATAATCAATCAAAGGAGAACCAAATCTAAATTAAACATTAGAAATAAACCAAATGTCAGGAGTAAAAAATCATCTCTCTAAAATAAAATTTAATATAAATAGTCTGAACTCTTCAATCAAAAGACATATTGGCAGATGGATTAAAAACAAGATCCAACAATATGTTGTTTGCAAGAGACAGACCTTATGAAGACATCCACAGACTTAAGGTGAAAAAATGGGAAAAGATATACCATGCAAATGGTACCCATGAACAAGCAGATGTAGCCATTCTCATAGCAGACAAAGTAGACCTCACACCAAAATTAATCATCAGAGACAAAAAAGTTAACTTCAGACTAGTTAAATGAATCATCCAACAACAAGATACAATGACTGCAAATATTTATTTCCCAAACAATGGTGCATCTATGTACATAAAACGAACTCTTCTCAATTTCAAGAATCAAATAGACTACAATACAATAATATGGGTTACTTTAACACACTTCTTTAACCACCAGATATAGCATCCAGACATAAGCTAAGATTCTTCAGAACTAAAAAATACTATTAATAAAATGGACCTAACAGACAACTATAGAATATTTGATCTATCAATGACTGAATTCATTTTCTTCTCAATAATACATGGAACATTTTCTAAAATAGATTTTCTGAAATAGATATTTTAGGTCCCAAAGCAAATCTTAGCAAACAAAATAGTAGACATAATTCCTTGTATCCTATCAAATCATAATGGAGTGAAGTCAGAAATCAATGACAAGATAAAAACCAGAAATCTCTCTAACACCTGGAGACTATATAACACACTTTTGAATGATGAATGAATAATAGAATAAATCAGGAGAGAAATTTAAAAAAATTTTTACACACAAGTGAGAATAGAAATATAACATATCAAAATCTTTGGGATAGTATGAAGACAGTTCTAAGAGGAAAGTTTTTAGCACTGAGTTTATCCATTAAAAATGTGTAATAAATAATCTAAAATTCCAACTCAAGACCATAGAAAAAGGAGAACAAACCAAAACCAAAATCAGTAGAAGATGAAATAATTAAAATCACAGTTAAAGTCAATGAAATTGAGAATAAAAAATCAATACAAAAGATCAAGAAACAAAGAGTTGGTTTTTCTGAAAGGATGAACAAGATTAATAAGCCCTTAGCTAAACTAATCAAATAAAGAGAGAAAAGACTCAACAAAATTAGAGATGAAAAAGAAAATATTAACACAGACATTAGTAGAATCCAGAGGATTATCACAATCTATTTTGAAAATTTATACTCCAATAAACTAGAAAATCTTGACAATATGGACAAATTCCTAGATATATATAACCTACACAAACTGAACCATAAGGATATAGAAAATGTAAACAGATCAATATAAGTAATGAAAATGAAGAAGCTATCAATAACCTTCCAACAAAGAAAAGTCTAGGCCTGGACTGATTCTCAGTCAAGTTCGACGAGATCTTTAAAGATGAATTAATACCAATTATCTTCAAATAATTCCATGAAATAGAAAGAGAAGGAAAACTTCAAATTCATTCTATGAAGTCAAAAATACCATTTAGTATCATTCTTTGATACAAAACCAGACAAAGACATATCCAGGGAAAAAAACTTCAGGTCAATATCCATGATGAACAAAGATAAAAAAAATTCCTAAATAAATACTGGCAAGATGCATACAAAAACACATTAAAAAGAGAGTGCACCATGATCAAGTGAGTTTCATTCCAGGGATGCAAGTTTGGTTCAACATAAGCAAATCAATAAATGTAATTCACCACATAAGTAGACTTAAGAACAAGAATCAGGTGATTACCTCAATAAATGCAGAAAAAGCATTTGTCAAATGTATTTGACAGCATACATTCATGTTTAAAACACTAGGAAAACTAAGGAAAAAAGAAATTTACTCAACATTGTAAAGGCTATATATGACAAACCCAAGGCTGGCATTGTACTGAACAGACAGAAACTGAAAGCATTTCCCCAAAACCAGGAACAAGACAAGGATACCCACTCTCTCCATCCCTATTCAACATAGTCTTGAAACTCTAATCAGAGGAATCAGACACGAGAAAGAAAGGGATACAAATAGGAAATGAAGAGCTCAAAATTTTTGTTTGCTACCAACATAATCTTATATTTAGAAGACCCAGAAAACCACACCAGAAGACATCTAGAGCTGATGTACAAATTTAGTAAAGTAGCAGGATAAAAGATCAATATACATAAATCAATTGCTTTCCTATACTCCAATAATGAATGCATTGAAAAAGAAATTAGAACTACCCTATTCAAAAAAAAGCTTGAAAATTATTCTAACACAGGAAGTGAATGAGCTGTACAATGAAAACCAGAGAACACTGAAGAAAGAAATTTTGAAAACAGAAGATGGAAAGACCTTCCATATTCTTGTATAGGCAGAATTAATACTATAAAAATGGCCATACTACAAAAGCATTCTATAGATTCAATGCAATCCCCATCAAGATAAAAATGAGGTTCTTCACAACACTAGAAAAAGCAGTTCTAAGATTAATTTGAAAAAATAAGAGACTCAGAATAGACAAAGCAATCCTGAACAAAAAGAGTGATGCTGAAGGCATCACAATGCTGGACTTCAAATTATACTACAGAGCTATAGTCACAAAAACAGCAATGGTATCAGCCCTGAAACAGACATGAAGACCAATGGAATAGAACAGAAGACAGAGACAAACCCACATAAATACAGTTTTCAGATACCAGAAGAAGATGCCAAAAACATATGTTGCAGAAAATATAACATTTTAAACAGTCCTAGGAAAACAGGAAATCCATAGGTAGAGGATGAAACTTGACTTTTATTTCTTACCCTGCATAACAGTAAAATCAAAGTGGATCAAAGACTTAGGAATTAGACCAGAAACACAGCAACTACTAGAAGTAAATATAGGTGCAACGCTCCAAAATGTTGGCACAGGAACAAACTTCCTTAACAAAACTCCTAAAGTGCATAAAATGAAACCAAGAATCAATACGTGGGATGGCATCAAATTAAAAAGTTTTTCCATTGAAAGGGAAACAAGAGCATGAAGAGAAAACCTACAGAATGGGTGAAGATCTTTGCCACCTGTTCCTCATTTAGGGCCTTAATATGCAGAATATATATAAAGAACTCAAAAAATTTAACCCAAAAAAACTAATAATTGAATTATAAATGGTCAGAAAGACCAAATACTTCTCAAAAGAAACACAAATGGTCAAAAAATAAATGAAAAAAATTCAACATCTCTAGCAATTAGGAAAATGTCAATCAAAACTACACTGAGATTTTATCTCACTTCAGACTGAATGCTAATTTTAAGTCCCATAAGAGTGGGACTCTAACTAGAATAAGATATATTCTCTGCTTGTATAATTATATCAAAATGAATTCTGTTGTCATGTATAACTAAAAAGAGTCAATAAAAAATACAAATATGTGTTTGCAAGGATGTGGGGGATAAAAGGTACTTGCATAGATTATTGGTGGGACTGCAAATTAGTGCAACCACTCCAGAAAGCAGTATGGAAACACCTCAAAAAACTAGAACTGGAAGTACCATATAACCTAGCTGTCCCACTCCATGGTAATATCCAAAAACCCTCTAATCAGCATACTATAGAGATACAGTCACATCAATGAATATAGCAGCACAATTCATAATAGCCAAGTTATGGAACCAACCTAGGTGAAGAGATAAAGAAAATGTGGCATACATACACACAAGGGAGTATAACATTAGGGCATTTGTTGGTAAAAGGAAGGAACTAGACAATATCATGCTAAGTAAAATAAGCCAGATTCAAAAAGTCAAAGGTTGAATGTTTTTTCAGATATGTGGAAGGCAGTTTAAAATAATTGGGGTGATAAATTGGGAGCATTCATCATTACATCCACAAGACACGAATCTTAAAAAAAACTTGTAAGAAAATAGCAGAAAGATCAGTGGAGTAGAAGGAAGGGAACAGGGGGAGGAAAGAGGAGAAGAAAAGGGAGAGTACTGGGGCCTGAATTAGAGCAAATTATATTCCATGCTTTCATAATTATGTTAAAATGAACCCTAATATTACATATAACTAAAAAGAACCAATAAAAATATTTTAAAAATACCTGCCAGATAGTGATTTACAATGCTAGAGAGACATGTCTATTCCTTAGATATTTTAAGTAAATAAAATGTAGAAGTCTTAGACAAAATCATTCAGACATTTCAAGTTGAAATTACTAGTATTATATTTTAAAGGGAAGAGAATTCTGATGGGCATTTGCTTTTGGAATTAAAAGCATTATTGATTTTAAATATCTTTCTCAGTCAAGTCAGATATTATTTATGTTGATAAATTCACAAATTAATAACCCTATTGCTAAATTCCAAGGTGAAAAAACACTGACTTTCCAGTTCTGGTTTTAATTATTATCTTTTGTTTGAATAATATTTTCATTATCATTAGGTTAGATGTTTTATTTAATACATGGTAAAACAAAATTTTCACAAGCAAGGAGTATTGATTTATTGTCTATAATATTTTTTTTCAATTTATGAATTCTAAGATGAATTTACATACAAAAGTTTATTCATGGCCAAAAATTTCAGTAGCATAACATCAATAAAAAAAGAACACCAAAAAAGCCAAATTACCCAATCAATAAATGGGCTAAGGAACTAAGCAGACACTTCACAGAAGAAGAAATACAATCAATCAACAAAAATATGAAGAAATGTTCAACAGCTCTAGCAACTAGAGAAATGCAAATCAAAACAACTCTAAGATTTCATCTCACTCCAATCAGAATGGCAATTATCAAGAATACAAGCAACAATAAATGCTGGTGAGAATGTGGGGAAACAGGTACACTCATACATTGCTGGTGGGTATGCAAAATGGTGCAACTATTATGGAAAGCAGTTTAGTGATTCCTCAGAAAACTTGGAATGGAACCACCCAAATATCCCACTCCTCAGTTTATACCAAAAGGACTTAAAATCAACACACTACAGTGATGCAGTCACATCAATGTTTATAGCAGCTCAACTTACAGTAGTTAAACTATGGAACCAACCTAGGTGTCCTTCAACAGATAAATGGATAAAGAAAATGTACTCTCTATACACACACACACACACACACACACAACATGGAATAATAATAAATGATGAAATATTACTCAGTTTTAAAAAAGAATGAAATCATAGCATTTGCAAGTAAATGGATAGAGTTAGAGAATATCATGCTAAGTGAAATAAGCCAATTTCCAAAAGCCAAAGGACGAATGTTTTCTCTAATAAGCAGATGCTAATTTACAGTAAGTGGAGGGGAGTGCTAGGGAAGGATGGAGTTACTTTAGGTAGAGGAGTGAAGGTAGAGGAAGGGGTATGGAAGTAGGAAGGACAGTAGAGTGAAACAGACATTATTACCTCATGTACGTATATGACTGTATGACCGATGTGGTCCTTCAACGTGTACATTCAGAAAAATGAGAAATTGAACTCCATTTTGTATGATTTATCAAAATGCATAAATGCATTCTACTGCCACGTACAACTAATTAGAACAAATAAAACAATTAAAAAAATTTTTTTAAAGAAATCTGAACTTGTATCTCATTAGTGTTAGTGACATGGCCCCAATGTGTGCATGCAGAACTTTCACAAGTCTCTATATTCTACTTGTAGAGAACAAGTCTTCATGTAATTAATCTTGTCAGTCCCATGGATGAAGATCAGAACCAGGGTGATGCCTAAATGACCAGAAGATCACAATGGAAACTTGCACCAGTATAAAGGCTCTCAAGTAACTTGGTTGAACCTATATTTGATAAGGCAACTCTACAGACTTTGGGGGAAATTCAAGAATTCATTATATACATTTGTCACTGCCTAAGTGTATAATATTGCAAGTATCCCTCAAAGTCTATGCCATTTTATATCAGCTAAAATATAGGTTAAAACAGTAAGATTTTTACTTACTTTTTTGCATTTTGGTATTTGTTTAAATTGATCTTAAAGAACAACTGTTTAATAAAATTATTAATGTTACATTATTTTGTAACTTAGAAATATGCAATCATTCCTAGAGAATTTCTAAACACACAAATTGTATAATATTTATACCTAAATTTTTTTAGTTAAAATAGACATGTAGTGAATATTCAAATAGTTATGAGGCCTAAGTGTTACAGAATAGAACTATCATTGAAAGGGAAACACAAGAACTTTAAGGCAGAATTAATTTAAAACCCTGTTTTTAAATTATCTTTTTTTAATTATGCATATACATCTTCATCATTCTTGGCAACATGTTCATACTTGCTGAAACAATTGTAAACGTCATGAAAATGCATGATATTGCTATATATATACAACTGTGAAAGTTGTAACATGATGCATTATTTTCAGCTTGAACTATAATTAACACAAATTGTCAGGTTAAAGATTATTTAAATTAAGAATGGTAAATGGTCAATAAAATCAACAATTTTGGCACACCCCCTGGAATCAGTACATTAGAAACAATTAAATTATTTGCTTAACTATTTAAATTCCACTTCACAAGAGAGAGGAGTAAAAATAACTGTCCCAATTATTTAATTGAACAATGCTAGTAAGGAGACTTTGTAGGAAAAAGACTTTGAGATGAGTTGCAAACTTGGTATTAAATCATTTATATTTGTTACAGAAAATAAATCCATTCTACATTTTGGAGAGGAAATATACAAACCATCACTATTGCATACATAAGGTTAACTCCCAGAAGACAATGTTGAATAGAAAAAGATCATGAGAATATGATGGTTGTATGAAAACTATGTTAAGATATATAATGTGTGCATGCAAATTAGATTGCCAGAAATCCTGTAGCTATAATAAACAACTGGGTTGGGGCTTTTTAGATGCTCAGAAATCATTATGAACCTAAGTACTCGAAGAGAGTCTTTCCTAGATCTCAGTTTGTTTCCAGCAAGCAATATTTGAAATATTCCATTAAATGCTTTAGTATATTATGGCAAAGAACATAGAATAATTACAGTGGTACCCATATTTACTCCATTTTAATGAAATTACCTGTTGATTTCTTTCAGGGTTAGTCTGGTTATTTTTATCTCCTCAGATGACTTTGCTATGTATAAGTGGAAAGTCATATGCTGGAGTTATAGTAAAAACTAATATGAAGTTGTTAAAGAAAAATTAGAAAGCAACAGTAAGTAGGTTGAATTATTTTAACCCTTATCAGAGAATTAGAAGTAGGTTTAGTAACATGTTATCTAAGGATTTTACAGTTTGATGGTATGTAGGAAAATAAAATGGAACTAATTTTACTTTTTATAATTTTACATATTTATTTCATTTCTTCCATAAAAATTTCCTTTACATAAAACATATTTAGTAAATAAGCCTTTCCATGTCAAATGAGTATCTTACATGTATATTCCATTTATGTTGGAGAAAGACTTTCTATATACCAAGAAATTGGGTCATAACCCCTCCCCTTTGCCTAGGTCTCATTGGAACCTGCAAGCAGCTTACAGGTTTTTATAAACTGGTAGTTTGCTAATAATGTCCCTTATAAAAAGAAAAGGTGTTGCTGTCAAAATTGCAATTGCCCTTGACCTTCTCTAGGTCCACATGGCAAATGCATGCATCATTTCCAGGCAACTCATCTACAAATAGGGTAATAGAGTATATTTATGGAACTTTCTAAAGCCTGATGGTTTATTTGTACTGTCAACTGTTATAATGACAGATAAGCTGCATTATTCTAAGCCTCATACACAATAATCATAGTGGGAGTCTGTGGCATCTGAGCGTGTGTGCATTTGCATCTGGGCATGTGTATAAGTCCATGCAGTTAAACTGAATTTATCAAGTTTTAAAAATATCAAATTGTGTTGAATGACAGTTCAGGGCTTCTACTTTACTGACTTTTTAAACAACCTCAATAGGCGAACGAACATAACTGTGCTGCTGAGTTAGCCCAAGTTCACAAGAACATGAAGAAAAGAAATAGGGCTGGGAAACAACTTTCTGTTAAACTCAAATGTGTTTGTAGTTTCTCCTCCAGACCCCTCGAAAGAGAAAGAAATGTAGGATTGCAGAACACACTCTATTTAAGCAATGCAGGAACCGCTTCTGAAGGTTTTGCTCATTGTTGATTTTTTCTTTTTTCTTTCCTCTATAACTTCCTTTCTTTTTCTCTTTATGTTTTGTTTTTGTTTTTAGAGTCAGGACTCTAAAGTTAGAGGCAAAAAAATTCCTGGAGAGACCATCAAATCTGTACCACAGTCTATAACATTAATATACTTTGAGCTGGGGCTGTGACAAATCAGCATTATTCACATTTCAAAGTCAACCATAATATCCCATTCTGGACCAAATCTTGGTGGTCCTGAACATAATTAAATTAGTTGCAGAGATTGTGGTCCCAACATGTAATTTCAAGTGTCTCTGTGCAAATTACCCAGAGGCTGTGATTTGAGCTACTGCTTGGACTCTTTGAGGACATTAATGTTGCCTGTGTCTAGTGACCCTGTAGTTATGTTTATCTAATTTCTGATTCACCTCTTCTATGACTGAGTGGAGAGAATTTTACCATGCATCAGCACTGAAGCATGACACCAATAATCTCACAGATGTGTGCCAGTCTATTTATACCTACTTTGCTAGTATTTTAAAACATTTTTTTCTCTGATCATTTTAATCCACTCACAACTGGAAAATGTTTAACTTTATATATCTTTATTCACATTTTAAGTTCTCTTGCCAAGGTCTGATTTCAATGTTTGCACTTTTAAAAAGGAAAACAAATAATCCAAAATAAGAGGAAAGACAAAGTGTGTTACTATCCAAGACCTGCTTTCTACATGGCATTGACCAGAAAGAAAAGAAACAAAGTTGATTAATGTATTATTAATCTTCCAAGTTAGAAATGATTAAAGCATTTATAGGTCAGTAATAAAATGTCATTTTAATATTTACTATCCCAATTTACTGAGTAAATAATGATTCAGCAAAAGGGCTCAGAGCATGCAATACCAATACTCAAAGAATTTTGTAGGTAAATATTTATCACTAATCATATACTATAAGAAAAAAACAAAAGAAGATAAAAATGTTAAAATATTTATAGTGAGCAATTACAAAATTCAAGTAAAATCTAACCAAAATATAATGGAAGTCACATATAAAATTTTAAATTTCCTAGCAACCACATTTTAAGAAGTAGAAAGAAACACGAAATTAATTTTAGTAATGTTTTGGGTGATTCAATAGATCCAAAAATAATCACTTCTACATGTAATTAACATAAAACTTATTAGCAAGATATTTTACATTGTTTTTTCATACTGTCTTCAAAATTCATTATGTATTTTATGCTTACAGTACATCTTGATTTGACCTAAATTTTTATTAGAAATACTTGTTTTAATAAAATATAAAGTTAAAATAGTAGACTCTCATAACAACAGTGTGCCAAAAATTATTAAATTTTGGAACAATTAGATTGAGTAGCAAAACACTTTCCTCTAATTCTGTATTCACATTGACAAAACTAGCACATCTTTTTTAGAAAAATTCATTTGTTAATCTTCAATACAAAAATATATCCATTTCAGAAGTTATAGTTTTGTGTGTTCAAGTTAATTTACCTCACAAACTCTAATGGTAACTACCATTATCTAAGTATCATTAACTATTATGCTAATGTATCACTAACAACAAATTTAAAAGGGCATGGCAAATTGAAAACTCTAAATGTATATATATCAAAATTCTTACAATATTTCTGGTAGCTTTTTGCAGCCAATTTATATAACACCATAAATTACAATTAATCTTTGCATTGATTCATGTTTTTAAAATGTAAATCATTATTATTGTTTTGTATTATGAAAAATTTGTACCCACTTAATTAGGTGACCCATAAACTTAGAAATATCAGATTTCCAAGAGAGTCTTTGTTTTGAATTATCAACAAATCTTTTCACTAGATTCTGCATCAGTAGAAAGCTTTCATTTAAATTTATTTTTTCCATATTCCTTGAAATTAAATGAATAACAAATAGTTAAAACTATTTGCTAAGTAATTCTTATTCTAAATCAAATCTTCTACTGCTTAAGGTGTTCTTTGACCAAAAGACAAGGACATTTGAAAGCTACACTCTTTCAGGCTTTGATGCAAGATAGTTGAAAAACTCAGAATTCTCAACATAAGAATCCAAAGGCATTTAATTTATAATTACTGAGTACTCTCAGTAGTCAGTAAATTTGCTCACTAAATGGTTGTTTTAAAAAAATGAAAGAAGACATGATTTTACTTATTAACTGCTTGTCTGGGTTGGGCAGACAACTGTCATCATCTTTTGCTGTTCTCAAAATAACCATTTTAACAACTTTGCAATAAAATGGTCTTCTGGTCCAGAGCCTAAACACTTGTTTTAATAGTCCAAGAAAATTTAAATTGTAGTGCAAAGGTTATTTGCTTGGAGGAAATGAACATTTTCAATATCATCTCCCTCTCCCTTATGCCACCTAAATTCCTACTACACGTCATATGGGTCATAGACCCTGTATTATCCTTTGTTTTTTTGTTTCTTTCTTTCTTTCTTTTACATAATAACACCATTCTCAGCATAAAGACAGTGATATGTAGGCTCAGAGGATTTCAGGAATGATTCGAAGAATGAAATGGAAAAAAATCCCACTGAACTTTTAAAAATATAGCAAAAGTAAAAATCAACTGGGTGAAAATGTCACTTCTCCATCCTTTGTCTGTTTCCAGAATTATATAATTTAGCTTCCACAATGGCACCCATTTTTTAATCAGTGTCAGTAGCATAGAGTCCAAAATGCCACAAGCTGGGAGGAGCAAGCAGTGGCGTCCCTAAGCTCAGGCCTCAAGAAATGGGAAATCACCTGCTGATCTAAACTCAGCTGCTGGTACTAATGTGGGAAGCAAAGAGCAGCATCAACTTGTGAAAGTGATACTTGCCCACAGTATTTTGTTGTCTTTGTGGAAAAACATGGAAAATGTTACATTATAGTATCTGAAAAGGAAATGTGAATTCTTATACTTCATTGGACATAAATTTGACTATAAGAACAAAATTGTGAGTTTATTCAAAGGGGAGCTCAGTGGGTCCAGGTTAAATCAGTTGGATTGGTTTCACTGAAACTACCAGTGATTTATCAAAGAGAACTCCTAATTTCGAAAGATTTCTTTAACTTATGCTAAATGGTATAGAAATTGAATAGATGGCATCTAAATGGCCAATGGCATGTAATTAAATTATTTAAGTAATTTTTTCAGTGCAAAGCAGAGCTCAGGATCCAGTGTAGTAAAAACTAGAAATTTCAAAAGAGGAACAAAAGTGAAGATAATTTTAATAGATCACATCACTGAATGATAGCACTGTCCTGTGAGCTTTACACAATATCATGTGCTCCTCACAACAAAAACTCTGTGGTTGGCACTTTAATTCTACTTACAAAGAAGAAAAACAAATTGACATTATTTTTCCTATGATCACTCTCGACAATGTCAGTATCTTGGTAAGGACCCTGTCTCTAAGCCTGGAAACAGGCAGAAGATTTGTACTTGTTAATCACTAGGTGATGGAACTGTATAAGCTTGAAAATTTAGAGAAGAAAATAAAATACCCAAGTAACATGGCAAAGAAACATTTTTGTTTTCCCCTTATTTATTTATTATTCTTAGTATTTTAGAGTTCTTTTTTGTCCCTTATAATTTGAGGACTAAAATTATTCTCAAACAAAAATCAAAATCAATTAGCATTATGGAATACAGTTTATCACTCTGCTCAGTACAGACAATATGGACTTTCATATTCCTATGCTTCTCCTTTCAGTTGTGTTTAATCCAGAGGAAAAGACAACCTCATCACACAGTGGGACACATACAAGGAGAGCTCAGAGGAGGAAGGAATTAACTCTTGTGGGTAAGGAGACCTGTTTCAGAGAAGGTTGTGTTTGAGTAGAGAAGTGAAGGGTGACCAGAGGGTGATCTGGCATAGGAGAAAAGATGGCTGAGTCCAGTAACTGGAGGAGCACAGGCATTTTGTAAAGGGTAGTAGCATCATAGAGATTGGCACTAAAGTTGAGGATGGGGATTCTGTGAAGTTGAGGCCCAGAGTGTATGGGAGGAAAATAGCAAATAATAAAGATTGAAGCAAACAAGTTCTATTAGAAGTACACAAATATAAAGGAAAAAAAAAAAAAACACTGATAGAAGAATTTTAAGAAAAGTGAAAATATTCTAAAATGTTGGGAAATATTCTACAAGAATGTGTATTAACTTTAAAAAGACAAGAAATATAACATTTGCAGTGAAAAAAAATCCCCTGTGAATTAAAATGCATCTTAATCATTACAAATTGGATGAACTGAAATAGTTAGTAAAATTAATATTCAAAGCCTCAGAAAAGAAATGCATTTGCATTCTGCTATATGCTCCATTTTTTGAAAGACGGACAAGCTCTGAACACTGATGAACATTTTTTTCAATTAATTACCCAATTACTTCACAAATTATACACTTGCTACAAGTTGTGCTATTTTGAGATATTATATTTAAACCAATTTTCTTTCTTGTATGTTGAAAACCTCACTATATTGACTTCATGTGGTTGAATACCACATGAATACCTGTATTGCAAGATTTAATTCAATTCATGAAGTTTGGTTTGGAATTTATTGTATATTTTGCTCTTGGGATTTTATTGGTGCAGAACACAAAAATAATTGTCTCATACACACACACACACACACACACACACACACACACCCACACACACAAGGACCTCAAATCATACTCCAATTTTTCAATGAACAAATTTGTCGATCCAAAATATACATTTAAATAATTTCTCCCTAAAGGTGTTAAATTTTTATTACCATGAGAATTGACTTTATTCTTTCTTACTGAGTATCTTAAACAAGAAAATTAAAGTGTTAATGGAACAATGACATTTTTCATCATAGTACAGAAGCATATAAACTGGGAATTAACAAATCACTTTAGCATTTAAATTCATTCCAGTCAAAAGACAATTGGTAAGGCCAGCATGCGCCCAGTTCTCAGGTTCTAGTTTGTGTCTGAGTCATCATCTGAATACATCAAGAAGCACTCCTGACATAAGCAAGGAGAGTTTATCAAATCCAGTCTAAGTAGCTTGAAATATTTAAAAAGCAAAGGTATGTTGAAGTTTCTTTTCTTACCTAAAAGGTTCACTTTATGAAGTAATTCAAAATAATATTGCTCTAAATAGCAATCTCCTTCATCTTTTTGCAGTATCATTTATACATATTTTTAAGCAAGGTTTCTTTCATCTAAGTAGACCACTGTTTCTCATTCTTTTGAAAATGCAGAGTATGTACACATAAGAAAGGCAGAAACACAACAGAATAGGGCAAGTTGATACTTTGGAGTTAACGAACTTTAGGCAAAAAAGTAGAAAAATCCTACATATACTTTTCTCTATCTTAAAATGTCATTAATTGTAAGATGACCTAGCTTGGATTATCATAGCTTTTTGACAAAATAAGATGCAATGACACAATATATGTGATCATTGCTTGCTTCACCTATCCATGCATCAGAAATATTAAAATATGATAGATATGAATAATTGAGTTGAGAAATTTTAATTTGTGCATATGAAGGAATATTTTCCCTACATATGTGTGCATATATATGTATGTATGCATGTGCACATCTGGTTGTCTATAAATACATCTCAAGGAGAAAAGGGCAGGAGGAATAGAGATTGACTGCTGGCTGGCATGGTTACAGACTTGTCTCTTATTGAAATGTCTTCCACTGTTCAGCTGCAGATGCCTCAGGCATTCAGCTGCAGAGTGCAAAAAAGAGACAAATATCCGCCCACACATCAATACTCTATTTAATAGTTTAAAACACCTATCATCTAAAACATAGTTTTAAAATATTCTAAAAACAGTTGAAAATCTGTTACATAATGACAAAAGGAAGAAAGAAGTACCAACCACAGAGCTTTTTAGTTTTGAAAGCATTGTAGGTGCTCTTAGCATGATCTGCTGAGGAGCAGAGGGTTAGCCTTGAAGACCTGATTCTCCCTCTGGGCTGTTTTCCTTCACATAGTAGCTACTAAGCTCATATCTGATTTTTGTTTGTGGTGCTTTAGTATCCTCTAATACCATTTAATTATCTAGAACCAAGAAAGGGAAAAAAATGTGGGGAAAACTTAGAAAGAAAATCATATAAGCCACTGTTAAGTTCTGTTTGCTACCCTCACTTAGATGCTGCCTAAGATAAGCACTTAGATTTTTCTCCCTGATATAAACTACTAGTGTTTCAAAGCTCAGGGTGGGGATATTGAGAGTGGGAAGATAGTCCATTTATTCAGTGTGCCTCACAGAGTTACATGGGAATAACCTACCTGGTAAATCCAAGGAAATAATAAAGCACCTATATAATTGATGCCTGTGCTCTCTGTAGGCCTGCCTAATTGTGGTACATGCACACTGCCTTGTTTTTGAGAACTAAAATATAGACATAGAGCTGCATCTGTCCAGAGAGAAGGTTCCTGCTGAGTTTCAGAAAGGCTCAGAGCCTGTTTGATTTTGGATATTGTTATTTAAAAAAAATTGTTAGATAGATAGGGAAGGGACAGCCTCTTAGGACTCTCAGCTCCACCTGAGGCCCTCAGCCTCCACCCAACTTTCTATGTGAAGCCCCTTCCCATGAAGGGAAACTGGGTCATGTTTCAGTTAAAAGGAGGGAGCTAGATGACCCCAGGGGAATTCCAGACCTTAGGAATGTGCAAGAGTCAGAGGGACCTACCTAAAGTTAGCTTGTTGCTAGTTAACATATCATTTGCATTGGGTTTACTCTCTCTTTGTGTATTTGGAGTGAGAGGGATGGAACTTATGCATGGGCAGTAGAGAAATTTTGTCACATTCAACTTTCAGTCAAGGTGCCAATCAACCCCAGATTCTCCCAGGGGAAAGCAGGGAGAACTAGCACAACCCAATAAAAGCAAGCTCCACTGTATAGACTGGGCCCTAAGCTACTTTGTAGCTCAACCCACTCTGCTCTCTCAGGGTGAACTTTCGCTTTCCTTAACCTTTGTCTTGCCAGTCAACCTCTCCTTCTCCTGTCTTGCTCAGCTCTTTGTTCAGGATATAAAGAACCTGGACCCAGGACCCATGGGGACCCACTGCTGGTGTGCCCATAACAATTTGAATCCTGTTCATGCCAAAATGAAGAAACTATTTTCATAAAGAATAGTTTAAAAGGTTAACTATAACAAGTGAAGCTTATTTTTTTTAAAAAAAAAAGTCCTAAATATAAAGAAAGATAAGCAGTGTTGGAAATTGTGAACCCATAAATGCCTATTACTATATACTTACAAAATTTTCCATACATACTATAAGCTCCTTTGGAACAAGAGTCCTCTTTTTATTTGTTCTTTTTAGATCTACATGACAGTAGATCAGAAGATCAGACAGTAGACAATAGGGTGTATTTTGACATATTATAAGCACATAGAGTAAAATTTATTCTAATTAGGATCCTATTCTTGTGATTGTATATGATGTGGAATTTCACTGGTGTATATTCATATATGAACATAGGAAAGTTATGTCTGATTCTCTCCTTGTTTTAATTCTCAGGGTGTAACACGCTTCTATACCCACATTAGGAACTTAATAAATTGTTACTGATCAATTTATCCATTAAGTTCAGTGAATTGCCAATATGTGCTGTAAAGTGCCATTAGTTTACCAAAATGAAACATATGCAGCCACTCTGGAAAGCGGTGTGGAGATTCCTTAGAAAACTTGGAATGGATCCACCATTTGACCCAGCTATCCCATTCCTTGGCCTGTACCCAAAGGACTTAAAATCAGCATACTACTGTGATGCAGCCACATCAATGTTCATAGCTGCTCAATTTACAATGGCTAGATTGTGGAACCAACCTAGATGCCCTTCAATAGATGAATGGATAAAAAAACTGTGGTATATATACACAATGGAATATTACTCAGCCACAAAGAATAATAAAATTATGGCATTTGCAGGTAAATGGATGGAGTTGGAGATGGTCATGCTGAGTGAGATTAGCCAATCTCAAAAAACCAAAGGCCGAATGATCTCTCTGATAAGTGGATGATGATACATAATGCAGGGTGGGAGGAAGGCAAGAATGGAGGAAGGATATATTACACAGGGAAAAAAAGGCGGGTGGGATTGGGGAGGAAGGTAAGAATAATAACAGAATGAGACAAACATCATTATCCTATGTACATGTATGATTACACAAATGGTGTGACTACTTGTGTACAACCAGAGAAACAACAGCTGGACCCTATTTGTGTACAATGAATCAAAATTAAAAAAATAAAATAAATAAATAAAATATAATACAATAAAATGAAATATATGTAGAACCTATTTTTAAGGATCTATCAGTCTAGGAGAGTAAATAAGAGGACTAAAATGTACATGAATATAAGACATAAAGTAGTAAGAAAGGCTGAAAGGAGGAAAGTGTTACAGTCAAAGCACAGACAAAATTAAACCTGAAATTCAGAGGAAAATGTTGAGGAAATGGGAAAACCTGCCTGAAGGAAGTGGAGTTCAGCAGTTATCGAACAACAGATTTGAGTCAATAATGTAATATTACTTTGAAAACAAATGTCATAATAAAAGGAATTTCACATGAAAAGAGTTAGGTTTACTGGAATATAGGAATGTTTAAAAATTTTTCAAGATATCTTGTCTTCATCTGTTCAGTGCTATCTTTCTAATAAATCCCTGCTTTCTATAGTAACACTGCTCACAAATATGTAAAGTATAAAATTTATATGTCTATTCATTTAATAAACACTTATCAAATAACTACTTTAGCACAATGTATTCTGAAAGCACAATAAGGTATTAAATTAAGCAATCAAAAATAAATAAATAAGGAGTTAAAGGAAGATCAGTAGAGGAAAGGAGAGAGAAAAGAGGGAGGGAGAAAGGGAAAAAAGAGGAGGGGAATGGGGATTGAAATCAAATTCCCTGTACATATTATTTTGTCAAAAAGGAACTCAAACACTGTGTATAATTACAATGCTCTAATAAAAAATGTATATATATAAAGTAAATGAGACGAGATGTGACACACAATGCATGCTTCAAAGAGCTTTCTGCTTACTGACTGCATATGTACAAAGTTGCTAATTGCAGATCTCCACCCAGTTGTGTGACTCATCCTACAATAGTCTAAATGGGAAACATTTCTATACATAAGCTCACAAATTGCATATGAGATAAAATACAGATGATGTCTACCTTAGAAACATAATAAGCTTTTATCACTAATAAATCCCTGGGGATCAACCTATTGATCTTATAAAGTTAGCATTTCATTGCTTCTTGAGCCTTTCATCTATGATCAAGTATGAAGTTGGGGTTTCACTCCTAAAAAGTTTAGTATCATAATTTATTAAAATTATCCATGACAGTAAATTAAGCTAAAACACAAATGCCTTTGATTACCGTATATTAAGTATATGGAGAAAACTGATTAAGTCACATTGTAAGTATTCCTTTGGAGGGATATTTCTGCTGTTGTTACTCAGGCTGTTTTAATTACAATAAGAAAGATGATAAAAGCAGTCTGACACCACTTAAAGTATTATTGTATCTGGGTTTTCCCATGGAAAAAAATACACAGAAATTTTTATGGATTGTGATTTTTTTATTCAGGTTTTAGAAAGCCCTTCAGTTTCTTTCATTGCATAATTTCATCAATTTTATGACTTATTTGGTAAGAGTTTGTGATGTAGACAATATTCGAGCTCTGTCTTTACATTCTGGATAAATTGGTAAATGAAAAACTTTTTGTATCATCCTTATCTTGTGGAAAGGGGGACAGTATAACACCACGTCCCCAAATGCCCTATTTATGTTCACAAAAGCCTAATCGAGTTAAGGGAACAGTAAGAACAAACCTGGGACAGAAAGTCCAGATACATGTTATCTTGAAGGACATTGTTTTTTTCTTATGCACAGAAGGAACCAGGGCAAGTTAGTGTTATCTGTAGAAAGCTACTTTCTTTCATGTACACTAGGAAAGTTGCTCCTTGGGATGGTGGTCAGACAAACTATGCAAGTTAGTGTTCAAGATGTCATGGTTTCTGCAGCCTATGATTTAAAATCCTTCACTCGTCCAGGCAGCTGACACTGGACAAAATTCCATGAAGGAAGGAGAAGCTCATTGCTTGGCAAAATGTCCTGAGGAACAGAGGTGCTATCAGTGTGTAGCCACTGAACTCTTCTTGAAATAGTCTCTGATCTCTTGTAAACTTTCCCCAATATGCAGAGTGTCTTTCATGTTATCTCTGGGCACTTTGCTTGGCCTGTCTGCAATTTACCCCACTGCCCTAGTACAATGGGCTATGGATGAGACACCTTTTGATATCACTAAACATAAACATGCAGGATTAGACTGCAGTCAAAATGTGTTAACTTGGTATTTACAGAAAAATAAACGAGGAAAGAGAAGAATAAATAGGCATAGACTTCATTATTACCAATAAGTTAAGAATCCCATTATTGCCTGAATAAAGATAATCATAGTACTGCATGTTATCAAATGTTTCTGCTTTCTGCATCCCTGCTAAAACTTGAAACTTACAAAGACTTAATAATTTTTCCCCCTTTGCATTTGTTCAGCAGATGACATTGTCCTCTTGTTATCAAAAGTGTATGACTACATGTTGCAGGCACTTTTCCTGTAGTCATTAACAACTGTAAATTTATTCATCCCAAGGTATATGCTGGCCAACACTGGACAAGGCTGTTTGCTTTATGAAAGAAGTAACTCCTGTAAGGTTCTTTTCTTCTTTGATGCTATTATAGCACTGGCTTGGTTATTACTCTACAAATGTGATCATGTACATGTAAGAAGGTATTTCAAATATCTTCTTACCCACATGCAGATGAATCATATAGGTAACTACATTTATGTACTCAATTATTGGGTTATTTCATTGTTATTTTGAAAGAATATGATGATCTGAATATGTAAATTGAGGCTATAAATGAAAGTCTGTCTGTCATTGCAATCTCCATTCTCCTACTTCTCTGATAAGCTGATTTGCACTGAAAACCTGACTATTTGGTTTTAGTTCCCATTAAAACAGGTCTGACACTTCAACAAAATACAAATTGTGCCTGAAATTAGAACTATTAAAATTCTGCAGTACCATCCATAAGTCAGAAGTGGCACTGCAGAGGGCCTGAGGAGAACAAAATATACCAATTTGGCATGTGATGTCCACTTGTTATAGCACATTTAATATTCTTAAGCTGTTACAGTCAGCTTCATACAATCTTGTCAGGTTACAACTTATAACATCAAGTTTTACGCAAACTAGATGCTTATCGCTTTGAAAGATTTCCTTGGGAACTGAAATTTTCCCAATGACATATATAGTCATCTTCAAAATAATCAGAATTCTTTTCTATATGTATTTACAATGCAACTTAGCAAGTAAATGATGCCAGTGTATCTTTGAGTATGTAAAGTAAAAAATTTAACATTTTCATCCTTTAAAGTTATATTTTAAAATCAATCTGCAGCAAAGATATTATCCATGGCCCACATATTACATATTGAAATGGTGGGTTTTACTTCTAACAAAGACAAGGGGCGAGGGTTACAAAATTAGTGCAGGGACTCAAAGGAGGAGGAAAGAAGTTCCATGTCCTTAAAAAATACTCCCATTATAAAGTATCCATTACAGCTATCATCAGTAACAAATAACATTTCTCAGATCTTCAAAGAGCTCCCTAGAGTCCATACTCATTAACTACAGCCAATGAGCATTTCTTTCTATGTGAGTGTGTACACCATTCATTACAATGCCCATTTCTCCCCATATACAAAGATTTGAGCTCTTGGACTGACTCAGTTCAATTAGACAGAATTCTCCAATTTGAGTTTTAATAAAAAGGAAGAGTGCAAGTATATCAAAGCTTTAAACCAGAGGTATCTGAACAAGGATATTGATCTGTTTAGCCAGATAAACATATTGCACTGAAGGAGTAAATCTAGATGTCACTGCAGCTCGTCAGGTAGACTCAGACAGAGATAAGGCAAAGCAGACAATAATGCTTTAGTCATGTACCATTGCTCTGGTCTGTCCACTCCAGCATGGAAAGGTAAGCGGGGATGACAGTCAAGATGTGAAACTTATCATACTACACATGTGTAAAAATCCTCCCTCTGTACTATCGTGTTTAATATTCCATGTGGAAAGAATAAGAGGAGGTGGAAGGTAGTGGGATATGTACCTGAACATAAACAATAAACAACCTGAAAATTTACATGCAAAAAGGAATCTCCTTGCTTTGTAAGGATAGTCATTCTACAAAGCTTCAACTGTGCTGCATTTAAAAGTTAGAAAAATAGCCTGCATTCCAACCAAGATGAATTTAAGCTAGGAAAATTTTTTGGCTAAAAGTTATATACTTGTGTTTTGCAAGTCTATTAGGTTCTGAATATTTCTTTTACTATTAATTATCTTCTCTACCTACCATACTCCTGAAAACTTATATATGATTGGGAGACTGTTCTTTCTCAACAGGCTAGTCTTGCATTGCATTTCTGAATAAATATATGTTGTAAAATGTCTTTTCCCATATCCCACAGCTCATCATTGTCATGTCAGACAGCCTTCTCTCTGCTGGGGTCTTCACTATAGAAGCACAATACCAATTAATTGATTATGTTTGTCCAAAGCTGTCCAGCAATAAACTTATTATTTCATATAATAAGAAAGAAGCCAAATAGTCCAATTAAGAGACAGGGAACAAATGGATTTAGTTTTTCTTTGAATTGTAATCGATCAGTTTTTCTAAACTATATAATCAAAAGGAATTAATATTAAATCTTCATGCCCTACTAGACATTATTTTCAGTGTGGGAATAGAACAGGCACATTATGTTGGTTGAACAGATGTGGGGATCCATAATACCATCATCTAAAAATAGACTATGGCTTAGCTTCAAAGTGCATACTCAAAGATACACTGGCATTTTGGGTAACTATTATTATACTATTCCATGTAGTTAACTCAAGGCAAAAGTTACCCCAATCAAATTGCCATTTTTAAAGTTTATATGGTAATGTGGGTTTGAAAGTTGATATTAATGTGAAGTTTTCTGATTTTCAAAACAAAGCTGTATTTGGGAGAAATATAATCTTAAAATTACAACAAGAAATCTATGAAACTTGTGATTTAATTGTGCTTCAAAAGCTCAGCCCATGTGAGTATATATTTTAAGCTAGCTTCCTTATAACATATTCATATGCTGGTCTATCTTTTGTCTTTGTCTTTTTATTGTTAATAAAAATGTTTTAATAACATTTTACTTAAGAAAGCAAATACTTTCCTTAATGAACTAATTAATGTATTTGTATTCAATAGCTCTTACTTTGAGAAGTAACACATTATTTTGTACTTAAACATTATACAATGCCAGTTTATATGTATTCCTGTTTTATTAAAATGTATAATTTTCCTTTTTTGTGATATTTGAATGAACTCTTTCCAGCTTTCCTGACATTTTACAGATACACCATCATCATAAGCATTACTGAGTCAGTAAATAACACAAAACAGGAGAAGGAGGCCAATTCAAACTGAGAAACAGCAAGAAGGATAACTGGGTTGAGTTTAACAAGAATAAATGATGGAAGTTCTCCAGAAGCATTTAAAACTATTCTAATGAGCTAATAGGACAAAAACATTTATATTCAAGAACTTCCTGAGAGGGCTCAGGTTATGTGGCCTGAGAGAGGATTGTAGGATCTCATGCTTATGATCCTCATCATGTAGTTTGGCTCTGTTAGGCTTTATGTACCTCACAAAGTTTATCCAATATACAAAGTTTTTATTTATGAGAACTAAAAGCCATATGTTTTCACGACTACTACAAATAAGAAACAGGTTTTAAAAACCATCACTCAAAAAATAGGATAGAATTGGTACCCTAAGTGTGGATGTTATGTAATCTTACAGTTGTTATGTATATTTTCAATAGTGATAATTGATTATAAATTATCAATTTACTATGACTCCTGAGTTTTCTATGTGAGTATACGCACATTTAGTATAATTCTTCCAATCTTCAATCTCCTTCATAAGAAATTTGATGAATTTTCAATTACATTAGATTAAGTCATTTTGAAGTAATGATGACACTGTGTTATAAACAAACTACTTTATTCTTTAGAAAACTGATTCTTAAGTATAAACATGATTGCATAGGAAATATATAATAAATTTATTGCCAAACAAAATCAGTGTTCTTGAGTATGGCTACCTATAATTAGGATTTTTAAATTCAGACTAGGTAACTTATATTTTTGCCTGTGACTTTAAATTTTATTCATTTTGAAATCTAATACCAGAATTTCCCCATTTTTTATTTACCCCAATGATTATTCCAGATTTAAAAGGAGATAAACTGAATAATTGCAGGACCTAAATCCATTTCAATGGAAATTAAAATGGGCATAAAAAGCTTAACAGAATAAAAATAATGTTACAAAAGTAAAAAACAAAATATAATAAAACATGATGCAAAATTATTTCTAAAAGCAAAAAATGAGCTACAAAATTGTTGACCTGAAATTGTTCTTGCTTCGATTTTTTATTTTAATGTACTTTTAATTGTACAAAGCAGCATGCTGCCTTTTTTTTTTTTTAAAGATTTCAAATATCTCAGATTTATTAGAATTGGAAAATCTCAGGGATAGGAAGAGTTTGAAAGTCTCATTTCCCAATTTCTACCCACACAGGATTCTTGGCTTTTTTCTTCATAGGTGACCATTTCACTTGAATTTTCCCAGTGATGAGCAGTATTTCAGTCAGGTCACATTTTGCAATTGAGCAACATTAATTGTTACAAAGAATTTCTTTAAAATGAGAAAAATTATAACTTATTCCAACTCTATCCTGCTTAGCCTATTTTTATTCCCTAGTCTATTTTCTTTTCACTTTATCATAGTACTTGAGATGTGGAAAAACTGTCAAACTGGCTTTCCTATGTATCTGAGCTAAGTTGCTCCCTTACCAATAGATTTCTCTCACTTCTGATGTGAACTCTAGATATTTCCACCCTCTAGATCTCATGTCTCTTACAGAGCTTCAATTTGTCAATATTCTTAAAATGTAAGAGTATGAATAATACAAAGTACTCATCTATGGTCAAAGCAAAGAGAAGCAATTACTTTTATAGCTTGACTTTATTAACAAAGTCCTAGTTCATAACTTCCAAATTTGCAACTCTTCTTTAAATCAAGTCTCTTCCATAAACTGGCAATTATTTCTGCAGCATGACATTGCTCACCCCTAAGGTGAACTCCATGTTTACACTGAATTAAGGTATTATTCTCCCTTCTGAAGGATATCACTGGTGCATCCATTCCTCATAAAAAGTCTCACAGTACCTCACAGGGGAAATGTATTATCTCAACATCTGTCATTATGAAACATATATTTGATCATAAAATCTACCCTATTTTTCGTTAACTTCTAATTTGTTATTTTAAAATATCATAGTTACTTACGCCCACTCTACATCTACACAAAAGAATAAATTGTCACTACTCATATCCTCAGGATTTCCTTCCTCTAGAACTTCTCTGCAATCCATAAGGTGTCAAGGGGAGGAGATTGTGGGTTGGAGAAAGAGAATGTGTTAATGTGTACATAAGAAAAAAATTCTCTATGTAGTTATTAACAGCTAGACCATGAGATTACATGAAGTTTTGTATAAATATACATCCAAAGTTCAATTTCTGGTTCCTCTCTGGTTGTTCTTTTAAAATCAAAGTGATCATTTCTTGTACTTATTTTGTTTTTTTTTTTTAAATAGTAATATAGTAATTTTTATTTTTTTTTTCTCATTTCTTTTTTTTTTTTTTATT
>JAJEJO010004693.1:41388-113681 GCA_020662805.1 Glaucomys volans | reverse complement strand
TAGGAGATGGCTGTATTTATGTGGGTTTGTCCCTGTGTTCTCTATTCTGTACCATTGATCTACCTGTCTATTTTGGTACCAATACCATGCTGTTTTTGTTACTATTGCTCTGTAGTATGGTTGAAGGTCTGGTATTGTGAAACCCCCTGCTTCCCTCTTCTTGCTAAGGATTGCTTTAGCAATTCTGGGTCTCTTATTCCTCCAAATGAATTTCATGATTGCTTGCTGTATTTTTATGAGGTCCATCATTGGGATTTTAATTGGAATTGCATTGAATTTGAATAGCATTTTTGGAAGTATGGCCATTTTGACAATATTAATTCTGCCTATCCAAGAACATGGGAGATCTTTCCATCTTCTCAGATGCTCTTTAACTTCTTTCTTTAGTGTTCTGTAGTTCTCATTGTAGAGGTCTTTCACTTCTTTTGTTAGATTGATTCCCAAGTATTTTATTTTTTTTGAGGTTAATGTGAATGGGGTAGTTTTCCTAATTTCTCTCTCAGAGGATGCATCACTTATGAATAAAAATGCATTAGATTTATGAGCATTAATTTTATATCCTGCTACTTTACTGAATTCATTTATGAGTTCCAGAAGTTTTCTGGTGGAATTCTTAGGATCTTCTAAATAGAGACTCATGTCATCAGCAAATAGCGATAGTTTGAGCTCTTCTTTTCCTACTTGTATTCCTCTAATTTCTTTGGTCTGTCTAATTGCTCTGGCTAGAGTTTCAAGAACAATGTTGAATAGTAGTGGCGAAAAGAGGGCATCCCTGCCTTGTTCCAGTTCTCAGGGGGAATGCTTTCAATTTTTCTCCATTTAGAATGATGTTAGCTGTGGGCTTAGCATAAATAGCCTTTACAATGTTAAGGAATGTCCCCACTATCCCTATTTTTTCTAGTGTTTTGAGCATGAATGGGTGCTGTATTTTATCAAATGCTTTCTCTGCATCTATTGAAATAATCATGTGGTTCTTGACTTTAAGTCTGTTGATGTGGTGAATTACATTTATTGATTTCCGGATGTTGAACCAACTTTGCATCCCCAGGATGAAACTCACTTGATCATGGTGCACTATCTTTTTAATATGCTTTTGTATGCGATTCACTAAAATTTTGTTAAGAATTTTTGCATCTATGTTCATTAGAGATATGGGTCTGAAATTTTCTTTCCTTGATGTGTCCTTCTCTGGTTTTGGTATCAGGGTGATATTAGCTTCATAGAATGAGTTTGGAAGGGTTCCCTCCTCCTCTATTTCTTGAAATACTTTGAGGAGTATTGGAATGAGCTCTTCTTTGAAGATCTTGTAGAACTCAGCTGTGAATCCATCTGGTCCTGGACTTTTCTTTGTTGTAGGCTTTTGATGACTTCTTCTATTTCATTGCTTGAAATTGATCTATTTAAGTTGTGTATGTCCTCCAGATTCAGTTTGGGTGGCTCATATGCCTCTAGGAACCTGCTGATGTCTTCCAGGTTTTCTATTTTGTTGGAGTATAAATTTTCAAAGTAGCTTCTTATTATGTTTTGTATTTCAATTGTGTCTGTTGTACTATTTCCATTTCCATCACCAATTTTAGTAACTTGGAGTTTCTCTCTCCTTCTCTTCTTTAGCATGGCTAAGGGTTTATCAATTTTGTTTATTTTTTCAAAGAACCAACTTTTTGTTTCTTTTGTTTCAATTTCGTTGATTTCAGTTCTGATTTTGATTATTTCCTGTCTTCTACTATTTTTGGTGATGATCTGTTCCTCTTTCTCTAGGGCTTTGAGCTGAGATTGTTATTTTTTGTTTCTTCCTCTTCGAATATTTTGTTGAGAATGTTCTGTAGGGCAGGCTTTCTCTTTGTGAATTCTTTAAGCTTTTGTTTATCATGGAAGGATTTTATTTCATCATCAAATCTGAAGGTAAGTTTTGCTGGGTATAAGATTCTTGGTTGGCATCTGTTTTCTTTCAGAGCTTGAAATATGTTGTTCCAGGCCCTTCTTGCTTTTAGGGTCTGGGCTGAGAAATCTGCTGATATCCGTATCAGTTTCCCCCTGTAGGTAATCTGATGCTTTTCTCTCACAGCCTTTAAAATTCTATCTTTGTTTTGTATGTTAGGTATTTTCTTTATAATGTGCCTTGGTGTGGATCTGTTGTAATTCTGTGCATTTGGTGTCCTGTAAGCTTCTTGTAATTGATTTTCCATCTCATTCATCATATTAGGGAAATTTTCTGATAATATTTCCTTGAACAGATTATTCATACCCTTGGTTTGTATCTCTGTGCCTTCCTCAATCCCAATTACTCTTAAATTTGGTCTTTTCATGATGTCCCATATTTCTTGGAGGTTTCGTTCATGGTTCCTAACCATATTCTCTGTTTGTTCGACTTTGTTTTCAAGATTAAATATTTTGTCTTCATTGTCTGAGGTTCTGTCTTCCAAGTGATCTATTCTGTTAATTATGCTTTCTATTGAGTTTTTAACTTGGTTTATTGTTTCCTTCATTTCCTTGTTTCCTTCAAGAATTTCTGTTTGTTTTTTTCTCAGAATTTCTATCTATTCTAAATTGGGGAAAATCTAACAAAGCCTCTGAGTCCACCCAGGTGGAAAGAACAAAGATTTTTGAATTGCATCAGTTATCTTCCCATTGTCTACCAAAACAATATTGAAACCCAATCAATGTAAATAAAATTATTTTTACAGCCAAAAAAAAATCTCCATACATTTTTCATGTTCATACTTTGAATGATCTTGTAAAACAAATTTCAGAAAAGCAAAAGATTCTTTTAGGATGCCAGATGCTCTTGGGAAAGTGGTTGCCAGGATGGGAAAACCAGACTGTGTGAACCCCAAAAGCATGTCAAAAGCCCACCCTTAAGCAGGCACGCTGACAGTGCTCCTCAGCAACAACCCTACGTGCCCCTAATAATGGAACAATGTGGTTTGTGAGAACACTTGTTTTCCCCCAAATATTCCCTGAATTTATGTAACATAATTCTTTCCTAACGGTAACTGAATGCATGTCACTCAGAGAACTTAGTTCTCTCCTCCTAGTTTATTGTAGAGTGCATAAAGGAAATCACTAATCCACCACATCTCAGATCTCAGGAAAATGCATTTCCAGGCAACCTCTGCATTACCTGATCCCCAAAACAATCCAAACAGAAAAGGGGCATATGTAGTCTTCCCAGGAAAAGCACAAGTGGAGAAGACTCCATGCACATGTCTAGATACAAAACTTCTTATGAACTTTTTAGTAGTACAGCATTGGTTTGTCCCTGAAAAATATTAAAACAATACTTCAAATTAATATCACCTTCCATCTATTATCATGTTCAACATCTTCATATTCATATATTTTCTAGATTAAGAATACATATTCTACTTGGATTTTTAAAAATATTATATCTCAGAACAGAATGATCTTTTCTTTAAAAAAAAATCTTGCAAATACATTTGACCAATCATATTCACTACTTCCAAAGTTGTCTTCAACAGAGTTGTTAAATTTAAAATTTTGAAATATTCATTAGGTATATAACTTAAACATTTTACTAAATGTGTGTGCCTACATCTTTTTTTGTAAAAGAGGAGGAATAGAGAATCTTTGATAGCTTTTTAAAAAAGCAAAACCCAAGATCCCCAGGGCCACTGATATCATAAAGAATGACAAAGTGATACAACAGGTTTATTCAGCTTGGAAGGCAAGAAAACCTGAACCTCTTCTCAAGAGAGCAATACTTTTAATGATTTCAGAGACAGGATTGTTATTTGGAAATCAACAAGCGTAGCCTGAACTGACAGTGGCCTCTTCATGTTTTACCTTTTAATGTGAACTAATACTTTCTCCAATTTTTCATTTTTTCCTACCTACAAATAAACCAACATAAAGAGTGAGCTGTAATGTTCATCCCACTCACTTCTCCATTCTATATGGCAGCACTGATGTACCAAATCCCTAGACTAATCCTGTATTTGGGGATAGAGTGCTTGTTTTTCTCCAGAATAAATAAAACCAAAAATTTCATCTTAATAAGGCAAGTGTACCCCTCTGTTGCAATTTCAGCTACTAGTAAACAATCATTCTGTGCATCAGTTTAGTTTTCTTGGAAAGGAAAATAATGCAGTTTCTCTCCTGTTATATACAGTGAGAACATTAACACACTTCCTCTTAAGGAAACACATCTATAAATGAATGAACAAAGATACATGCGCTGCTATGTAGAAATATTTAGAATAGGAAAACTCAGGAATAATTGGCAAAGAATGTCAAAACTGGGAAGCCAATATTTTAATAGGTTTTTGAAATAATGTTCAAACAATACAATTTTAATCCTATCCAGGCATGTTAGTGCAGCAAACTAAATTATTTTATTCCTTGATGCTCAAATTTCTTTTTTTCAGGAAGTCATGAGTCTAGACAACTCAAAAGTAGGAATTTAAAGAGTAAAATTTAGACGTATAGAATTTAAGTTAGTACTATGACACCTAACCAAGGCAGAATAAATAAATGAAAGAATTTTGATATTTCCCCTCCTTAGAGGACAGTGCTGCTTACTCTCTCAAAAAACAAAATATTATCTGTTTACTCTAACTCCAGTTTCATTTTTGCACAAGTTGTTCAAGGTAAAATAGGTGATGAATTTAGGGGGGAAATGTGCAGTCTGCCTTTGAAAAATGAACATAACACCCAGCCTAGAGTTAATATTGAATTCTCTCTGAAAAATCAGTAATGTCCATAACACACAATTTCTAACAGTAGGGGACACTGGCCGCTTGCATCAGAATCACCTAAAGTGAATGTCAACAATTCACATTTCTGGATTCCACCCAAGATGCAGTAGTCTGAATTTCATGGAATCTGAATATAATACATTTCCTATAGTTGGATTACCAATCTTATAATCTTATTACTACTTTTATACTTAACTATCAGTATAAATGCCTATATAAGTGTTGTCAATTGGCACAGATATTTATGTCACAAATAAGGAACTATAGCACAACTATAAATGAGAGTAGAGGCAAATGCAACCACAAAGACATCTGGTTATAGAAGAATAAGTTATTAAAAGTATATTTGTTCTACTTTCTGAATGTCAGAAATTATGATAGATAGTTGGGATGCAATGATTGATAGTAACTGGTTCCTATCCTTTAGTAAGAGGGAAACTCAACCTGGTGGGACAATAAATGTTGATTGTCTTCTCTGTGCTTTGCACATCATCAAGTTTTTTCAAACTCTCAATCATAATATGATCAGATTGAATCCTTTTAAATCTTGAAACCTTTCTACTCCAATTTAGAATATTTGTCTTCTAGGTATGATGAAGAGTTCTGTCCTTCCCTGCTTCTTTGAGTAGGAACTGCTGTTTACTGATGCCCTTGATGTTCTCTTGTTTTGGTTTACTCCCTTGTTCCCTTGATGAGCATCCACAAGTACCTTTCTAGGAAGTTGTTATACATAAGAGGTAAATTCTCTGAATCCCCGTGTGTCTGAAATTACTTTATTCTGTTTTTACTTTCAATCGGTAGTATTTTAGAGATATAATTATAGGTTGTAGATACTTTTTCTTTGACTTTTGAAGGTTTATTGTAGCATTATA
Source organism: Glaucomys volans (assembly GCA_020662805.1). Lineage (NCBI taxonomy): Eukaryota > Metazoa > Chordata > Mammalia > Rodentia > Sciuridae > Glaucomys > Glaucomys volans. The sequence continues at coordinate 108,094 of JAJEJO010004693.1, read as the reverse complement.
GTCTTCAGTATTACTGATATAATATCTTTATACAGGCATACCCCTGAGATATTGCAGGCTTAGTGCCAGATCACTTTAATAAGGCAAATATTGCAATAACTCAAGTCACAGGAAATCTTTGTTTGGTTGCTTTAATTTCCTAATGCATATAAGCGTTATATTTATGCTATACTATAGTCTACTAAATGTGCAACAACATTAAGTCTAAAAAAGTACCTACTTTAATTTCAAATTAATTTGTTGCTAAAATATGCTAATAATTATTGAGGACTTCAGTGAATCATAATCTTTTGGTTGATGGAGAGTTTTCTGTGCTACTGATGGTTCATGACTGCTCAGGGTAGTGGTTACTGAAGATGGGGGTGGCTGTGGCCTTCCTTAAAATAAGACAACAATAAAGTTTGCCACCTTGATCAACTCTTCCTTTCACAACAGATTTCTCTGTATATTGTGATGCTGTTTGATAGCATTTTACCCACAAAAACTTTTTTCAAATTGGTGTCAATCCTCTCAATCTCAACTGCAGCTTTATCAACCAAATTTATGTAATATTCTAAATCCTTTGTTGTCATTTCAACAACACTCACAGCATCATCATTTTCAGGTTTAAGAAAACACTTTCTTTGCTCATGCATAAGAAGGAACTCCTCATCCATTAAAAGTTTATTATGAGATTGCAACAATCCGTTCACATCTTCAGACACCAGTTCTAATTCTAGTTCTCTTGCTGGTTGCACTGTACTTTGCAGCTATTTTCTCCACTGAAGTCTTAAACTCCTTAAGTCATTCCTGAGGTTGGAATTAACTACTTCTGCATTCCTGTTAATATTATGATTTTGCAATGAGTCTTTAATTTGTAAAATATGTATTTCCTGTGAAGTGCAATAAAGTGAGGCATAGTGAAACAAAATATGTCTGTATTGATTTTTGAAACCAGAGAAGTACAGGGTGAGAAAACTCTTGGAAAACATGACTGTTTTCCCTGAAGTTTGGATTTATAAAATCTAGTGACTTAATCTCCAGTGGAAAATACTTTGAGAAAAGGGAGAGAACTCCAGTGACTACAACCTGATGGCTCAGATTTTGGTGAGGCAAAGCAATTTGCTACTGTAGATGTTAGTTTTGTTTGTCCCCATAGGTTAGGTAAATATCACAGAAAGCAACTTGGCTATAGATGACATAAAAAGGCCACATAAAAAGAGGATTGTGTCTGGTTCAAGACCACAACATAGGAAAGAAAATAGGGTATTCTGCCTGGGCAGGAGCTGAGAATCATGAGGGGCCAGCTAGAGTGCAGTCGCTTTATGTCAGGGGACTGTAAGGGAAGGCTCACAGGTCCCATAGAGTACATCTAAAGAAATGGAAGTGCCTCAAAAGTGAAAGACAATATTTAGACATTGGTCATAAATGTGAACACATTTATAGAAAGAGTTCTATAAATGGAATTAGTGAAATAAACATTTACTTTCCTTTGCCACTCATCAGTCTTTCCAACTTCAATCTTGGGAGAACCAAAGTCAGGATAGTGAATGGAAGGAGATTAGTGGAAGAGCTGAGAGAAATAGGGAAAGCACAGAACAGGTTTCTTATCTTGCTGCAGGTATCCAAAAATGAGTCAGACCTCACCTAGAGCTAGGAGTGGGGAAGGCGTAAAAAGAAATCTTGGAAATAAATATGAAACAGAAATTTAGGGCTCAGTTAGACTGATGAGGCTATTATACTTAACAGAAATATTTATCGTGTACACCTGAGGAATCTCCAGAATGTGAAAAGAATATTTGACATTGCACAATTGAAAGCAAAGAATAGAGAAGAATTAGAGCCATATTTTTCTTGTATCTCCATCAATTCCAACCCATTTGATAAAGTAGTTACAATATTTTTATAACTCATTATTTTAATGAGGTTTTTGTACAGTCAATAAACATGGGAGTTCAATCCAACATTTTAATCAAAGGTTCTAGAAATTATTATTTTTAAAATTTTTAATGGATTCTGTATTTTCCTACTTCTTACTTACTTGTCTTCTATTTTATTCTGTTTTGTAAATCTGGAAAAGATGAAACTAACAAACTTGAAGCTACTACAGAACTGATGGCACCCAATAGCTATTTTGACTATTTTTTCCTGTAAATACTATTTTAAATAAAAACTAGCAAGTTGTTTTGGTTTCAGGAAGATGCAATTTACGCAAATGTATAATCAATGTCATACATGGTTAGGTTATAGATTGAGTAATGAAAGACTAAACAAACCAAGGAATAACATGAACATAATAGCAAGATGTATAAAGAATGATCAAAGTTGATTTGAAATTAGATGGAGTGAGGTTTGGGGCAGGGATGGTTTTCATCAAATGTCACAGATCAAGAAGGAAAAAAAAAACCATAGTTTATCTGCTGCCTCTTAAACACACCTGCTACATTTACCATCATAATTCCTACTAGACAGCTAAGCTAGCAGAATGACTTTCACTATAATGAGGAAAAGAGGAAGAACAGAAATAGTTGGTGAAACAAAATATGAAAACATGAGCAAAATTGGAGGTTAGAAGACAGAGAGGGAATGGGGAAAATAAAAATTAAGAGGAAAAACTGAGAGAAGTCAAGAACAGGCTATAAGTGAAAGAAATTTACTCCACTAAAGCAAGGTTTTTAATCCAACCTTGCAATCCAATACCTTATCTGGTATTTTAACCCAAATACCAGATAAGAAAATGCTGCAAAGAAGCATTCTTTCTTGAGGAAAGAGACAAAATTTTGGCTAAACTGTGGAATGCAATAGTCACAAACCATGCGCTCTATTAAATTTAAGGTTAAAATAATTAAAATAAAACCCAATATTCAATTTCCTAGTTGTATTAGCCACATTTGAACCACTCATGAATCACAGGTATACCTAGAAGCTACCATAATGGAGAACACAGAAACATTTACACAGAAACATGGTTACACAAAGTTCTTTTGGACAGGGTACTCTTATGGAGCTCTAGGGTCCACTGAAATGCAGCTAGTTTGGGGACTAAAAGATAAAAAATTGGTATTTGAAAGAGGGAGTAATTGTGCTTAGAGAGCAGTAGCCATTGTTTGGGCAATTTAGTTTTAATAAGACAGAAACAATTAGTAGCTAAGGTCACATGTAAGAAGCAGTGGAGAGAAATATTTATATAGGATAAGGAAATGTGAAGGGCACAATGGAAAATATTCAGAGACTAGAGTCTCAGCACAGTTCACAACAGCCAAACTATGGAACCAGCCTAGGTGACCATCAACAAATGAATGGATAAAGAAAATGTGGTATATACCATAAAGATAAATGAAATTATGTCATTTGCAGAAAAATGGACAAAACTTGAAATCATTATATTAAGTGAAATAAGTCAAACTCTGGTCAAGGGTCATATGTGTTCTCTCACATATGGAAGCTAGAGAAGGAAAAGAAAAAGAAATTTGGGAGTGGATCTCATGAAAATCAAAGGGAAAACAGTTGAGGAAAGGGGCCAAGGAGTCGGAGGCAGGGAAGAAGGGGAGAAATGTTGGGGAGTGATATTGGCCAAATAATATTATTATAGTGTGTGCATGTATGAGTATGCAACGACAAATCCCATCATTATGTAGGATTATAACACACCAATAAAAATGGAGGGGAAAAATAATCCTTTGTTCTGGTAAAATTGGTAAACAAATCCATATCAATAGACAAATGTGTGAATTTGTTTTTAAATTTTTGTTGTAGGTGGACACAATACCTTTATTTTCTTTATTTATTTTTATTTGGTTCTGAGGATCAAACCCAGTGCCTCACACAATATTAGGCAAATACTCCACCACTTAGCTACAACCACAGCCCCAAATGTGTGGATATTATTCAGCCATCAGACAATAATAAGAAAATATTCACATGCATAACTGATATGTCTGAATGTAATCCATTGTTCCAATCTCTCTGTATGAACAGGAGACACATTTATGGTAGTTTAGGAACCTTTTAGTTTATAGGAGATAGTCTCTAGTGAGTATATCCAGGTCAAGGGCTCAGGCATGCCAGCTTTCATTAGATCACATAAGGGGTCATTCAGTTCAAAAAAGTTATATATCCAGTGTCTACTTTGTCATATGAGACCAAAAATTTCTCTACACTGAGCATTGCCTGGGGAAAATCACAAATGGTTTTTAATCTTCAAGGACAGGAGACCTATAATTTTGTGTGTGAATTCATAGTCTAATCCATAAAATTATAATCTATAAAATTGATTTTTATTGATTTTAGCCTGAGTTTCACAAAATTGATTTTTATCTTTAAAAATTTTCCTTGCCTTATATGCTAACATTGTAGGCAATGGAGACATATTGGAGAAAATAAATTCTAAGAAAAGTTTTAATATATAAGATAATAACAAGACCATGATATTTTATGTAAATATATATAATTATATAAGTACATAAACATGTGCATTTTAATGGAATTTTATTTAGCAACAAAAAAGAATGAACTTATGTCATTTGCCAGTAAATGGGTAGAACTGGAGAACACCATGCTAAGTGAAATAAGTCAGACTCAGAAAGTCAAGGTTTGAATGCTTTCTCTCATATAGGAGGCTAGAGAGAAATAAGGAATTTTTAAAAAATGATTCCATGAAAAGAGAAGAGAAAACAGTAGAGTAGAGGAAGAGAATCAAACAGGGAGGGAAAAGAGATGGAAAAAAAAAAGGAACTGTGGGATGAAACTGAATAAACAATATTATGTGCATGCATGAGTATATCATAATGAATTCCACTTTAATGTATAACTCTAATGTACCAATTGGAAAATAAATGAATAGAAAGAAAACCAATAGAAAACAAAAAGGGGGTTGGGGAGGGAGAAGGAAGTGAAGTGGGCAGTACTGTAGATAGAAATGGTGAAAATTATGTCATATGAATTTATAAATATGTCAGAAAGAGCCCTGAAGAGACTGGATGCCTCTAAACTGGGTGTCTATAAGGTTATGATTATGTAATTACAACAAGTATGAGGGCATTTCTGTAAACCTTTGGAAAATAACTGTGGTATTGTCAATATTCCCAAGTGAATGGAAATAAATAAAATGATTCTGAATGCAACACTATTCTAAAGACTACCAAACATAGATCTACCACTGTAAAGTGAGCAGCTATTTCTGTGACTGAGAGGGAAATGATGTTAAAATTCAGGTCTGCAGAGAAGTGAGAAAGCAATATTGTCAACAGCTCTTAAATCGTGTTGAAAGGAGTAGTCATGACCTTTAGTCTTTCTGAGGGTTATGAGATGATGTTTTAAAAGCTACTAGAGGGGATAATGAACTTTGTAAGTGTGAAGATGGGCTAGGCTTCCAAAGCCTCTTTTTTAGAACATATTGTGCAGTTTCAGTAAAGAAGTAGCTGGATTGGTTGAGACTTATAAGGGTACATCTTTCCTTGGGTATTCCAGCTTTACTAAGCACTGGCTAGTAACTTGTCTAAGTCCACTGAAACAGAACTCACTCATATACAACAAATTATAGGAAGCTAATTTGTTACTTACAGTTGTTCAGCAGAGACAAAAGATGCCTTGGGTCCATTGTGAGCCAGTTTCCAAAGGCTAAAGAAAGTTACCTAGGCTGGACAGTGTCTTACTGCCCATGCTTTTTCTCCACAGCTGAAGGACCCTGAAAGGCAGCCCACCCTGAGTTATGTTTATACTCCTATGGCCATGTGAATCACTGACTAATGGGACATTCTGCTTTCAAGGGAGAGAGGCACAAATGTCCCTAATTCAAGTCTTTACAGTCCCATAGAAGGACAATAACAAGGCTCAGGCGACTTCAGGTGGTTCCTTCTTATCTCAGGAAATTGCATTCATAGCATATTCTAAAGTTATTCTTGAAAACTACCAACAAGAAAGGAAGGGAAAGCAAACAAACATAGCCACCTGGAAAATTGTGTTGCAGTAAATAGTTTGCGTTATGGTATGAATGTTTGTGTCCACCCAACACGCTTTTTTAGAATCATAACCCTCTAGGTGATGGTTTTAGGAGAAGGGGTCTTTGGGAGGTGATCAGGTCACCAGGGTGTACCCCTCATGAATAGGATTAGTGCCCTTATAAATAAGAAAAGGAGATGGCACCTCTTCTGCCATATAAGATCACAGTAAAAAAAAAAAAAAAAATCATGAACAAGGATGTAGTTTTCCACAGATACCTAATTTGCTAGTGTCTCGATCTTGGACTTCCTTCCTTCAGAAATATGAAAAATAGGTATCTCTTGTTTATAAGCCACTTAGTATGTTGCATTTTGTTATACCAGCTAGAACAGACCAAGACACTATGACATCATCAAATTATAGGCTAAGGCTTCTTTTTCTGGGAAATCCAGAAACACAGCCAGGTCTGTGGTTAATAGTAATGCCCTATTAACAATAAGGTCTCTTCTCAACACATTCACAAAGTAAAATCACTTAGGAGAAAAGCATACTGATTAGTGAGAAGGCCTAAAGAGACAGGAAATTGTTAAGAGAAAAGCAGAGTCTAAGAGCATGTGACAATACTACCACTGAAATATTTTGTTAATAAAGAAGAAAATAAATTATTATAAAGTGGTGAAGTTTATAATAGTGAAATCACAATATCGGCAAGAAGTATAACATCCTGTTTTGCAATTACATGACAATTTTCCTGCTTTTTTGGTAAGGGTAATTAGAAGACCAGAGTAGCTACTTATTCTGCTGGACATTATTCTGTTAGCTTGTTTTTGTTCCTTTTTAGATACTATCTTTTGCTCCAAGATAGGACAATTGTTCTTCCAGAGAGAGAAGAAAGCTGTGCTTCAAGAACAATATGAAGCACATGCAGGAGATACATATGAGAGGAAACTATGCTCTCAAAATGCAGGATGATGCTGCCTATAAAGGACTTGTGTCCCTTTAAAATAAATAAGATTGTAAAGCACGACAACTAAATTAATTCACTGTCCAAAGAGCTATGTAATAAGATGTGTAATCTGCAGTACTGGCCTGGTCAAGGCAAACATATTTAGGTGGAGAATATAAAAAATCTGTTTCACGTCTACCTCCGAGTCATACGAACAAATTTTGAGTAAATTTAACCTTGTGGCTTCTTACCCTGTTGATCCTTATACAAACTAAACCAAGGTAGGTAGGATTCTTTCCTACAGTGGAATGTCCCCTAAAACAAACATATGGTTAAAAGTAGTTAGGTGCAAATTATGTGGAATGTAGACAGTCTGGATTGTTTGTCCTGTTTGAATGAAATCTGTAAAGATTGGAGGCTTTTATTCGGCAGTACAGAGCAAGTTTCTTTGAAAAATGTTTTAATACAAACATCAATTCCTCATTAAATCTACATTTTATAAATAGGCCTCCACTAACTGTTTTTCTAAGAGTTAAACAAAAATATTTGAAGGAAATTTAACAGGTTTCAATAGGTTAAAAAGACTTCCTATCACAACCAGGCAGAGAAAATGACATTTTCATGAGTGGAGGCCTGCCATGGAAATACTTTCAACAAAGCATCTTCCACAAAAGCAACCTGGGCAAAGACTGAGGAACAGAGATATGCATATGAGGAAGCACAATGCGAGGTAATAAACAGGCCTGTTTCTTTTTAATGTGTAATCTTTTAGCTTTCTGCCTGGATGATGTTATATAAGGCCATCATAATCAACAAATTTCACTGCTGCTGAGGAGAAGAGGAAGTCTAAACACATCAGCAATTTCTTAAGAAAGTGCAAATGCCAAACAAATCAGGAATTCATTAACTAGATGGTGCTGACATTTTCCAGTGGCTTTTGGAGAACTGAACCATTCATTCTTCAATCTTTACCCAGGGACCAGGGGGCTCTGATAGTAGGTATGAAGTGTGATTTTGTTTAGACTTTTTTAAAAACATGATCTGATGTTCATTCCTACCTTCAGTGTTTTATTGGACATGACCTGAGGTGACTCACGTGGTGACAGACCTTCCATATCTATTCCCAATTCATGCTCATTGCACTTCTCTAAGTAGAGAATACAAATTTGACAATCATCTTCTTATATCACAGAACTTCAGTAAAACTTATCTTTAAACTTCCTTTACATTTTTCTACAGGTTATATCAGTTGTTCTTTTTAATTTTGTCTTTATAATATTTGACTTGGTAGAGTTAGAATCTGCTCACAATCTATAATCTGTAAGTCCCAATAATAAATAGCAATTTTTCTTTACCACACAAATAGACAGCCCACAGGTCAGGATAGGAGAGGTCCAAAAAAAGACATCAGGATATAAAACAGGCATGGACATCAGCCAGGGTGGAGCAAGCAGAAGTAGTCTGTGAATAATTCTGCCAAATAACAAAATCTCACAATCAATTCCCAGATTGGGCTCCTAGATAACAAACTTTCCAAAACCCGTTCTCATATTTATCTTTCATATTGTGAGATATCAATTGATTCTTAAATGGTTAATAATCTGCCTGACCACAAAACATGAAAATTTTATCAAAATTACATTAAGTGAAAAGGCAGATACATTCAGCATTCTATTATATCAATATGATGCTAATATTTCAAAAAGCTTTCTACTCTAAATCATATTGGTATGACTTCATACATTTACCTTTTCCTGAAAGTGCTATATTGTTTTTAAATTGAATCAATATTAAATTTTCTATATAAAAATTATTAAATTTTGACTTTGATTAAATAGCTGTAGACATTCATGCTTTGGCTGTTATTTTGGTAGCATTTTAGAATTATTTTTCAAAATGTAGTATGTATTTTTTTGCCATCCAGGAAGAAGTGGGAGAGAAGAAAACTATAATTTTATAAGTGTAGCAATTGAAACCAAAATGTTTTTCAACTCAGAGTCAATATGTTTGGCAAATCACCAGTGCTCTATTTGTCTAATCAATTGAACTTTTTCGGGTTTATACTTTTCACTCTTTTCTAGTTCACACAGAAGATATTAAAATAATTTTCCATCAGAAATAGTTATACTCCAAAATGTTGATGGCTCATCTAAGATGAGAATCAAGATTCACAACTGTTAGTGGATTCTAAAACTTTACTGTAAAGTAAGAAAATGTTCTATACAGATACATTCAAATTTTGAGCCAACCACTCTCACACTGAAGCAAGTAGAAATTTAAATCTGTTTTCATTTTATTCATTTATTATCATGTACATGCTACTATTCTAAATACTGGATAACTTTCAAGGAAAAAAATAAAAGGTGAAATCAAATAAAAGGTGAAATAAAAGATAAAAAGATTACATTTCCATAGTAGCTTTTGGAAATGCAATGAAAAATTTAGAAGAACACAGATAGGTGTCATTTAAATGTGTTGACCGCATACTAAATAAACTTAAAAGATAGCCCAAGCCATAGTTGTTGACCATTAATAGCAGAGAAGGAGAGAGAAAAAAATGTTTTCACCATTTTAAAGCACTTTCCTAAATGGCTTTTGGGTGAATAGGAGATCAAAATTGCACTTTCAAAATAGAAAACAGCCATAGTTAGAAGATTATGCAACAGAAGTCAAGAACTAGAATCAAAGCTTAACTCAAAGGCAAATTCAGCATTTTAAAAGCTTCTATTAATTGCTGCAAAGGAAAGCAAGAAGATAAAGGAAAAAAATCTTTCAGATAAGATGTTAAGAAATATGTAGCAAAACCAGCTGAAGGAGAAAGGAAATAAAAACATAATATATTAGAACACTTTATTTAAAAATGCATTTTATGAATTTAAAGGTTAATAATGTTGGAAAGGAGGAATCTGGATGAATCAGTAATTGGTCTAATTAAGAAATATGGGATAGATGATTATCATGTGTTGCACATAGTTGCAGATGACTGCAAAAGACCAAGGGCACACTGTTCTTTTTAAAGCACATTTTACTTTTTCCCACAAACATGAAAATAAAAATAAATCTTCATTCTCTCCCTTCCTTTCTCATCTTCTCTCTTCCATATTAGAGAAAAGCACAATGAGAAAATTTCATTCATATAATTCTTTCTTCCTACAGATGAGAAAACACAGATGAAGTGACTCATTTGAGATCACAGAATCACACAGCTGAGATGAGATCTCTAATCTTCCGGCTTCTCTGCGTTGCTGTTTCCCTGCACATACTGACTGCATAGGCAAAAAGCTAGGAAATTATCTGATAATTTCATGTAATTATTAGACCAAACTAAATTTTCTGGTTATCAGTCTGAAGCCAAGAGAGGCTTAAATATACTGGCAATATTTATTTTTGTAGCCAATTAGTAGAGCTTTTAAATTTGCAAATACAGTTACCACTACGAGTGTCCATATACTACTTCTATGCCAAAACTCTCGTAGGAAGAACTTACAAATATGCTTATAAACCAGAACATTTACTGTAATTTTACAAGTTTTCTGAAGGTTTTAACACTATGAGTCCTTTGGCTCAAGTCATACCAGTTTTCCCTTGATTACTTAAGTGTGCCTTTCAGTATTCTCCTCAAGAATGATTTATTTGGAGAATAATTCTGAAGTTCTTACATGTTCAAAACTGTTTGACAATGTACTTGAAGTAAACTAGATTGGATATAAAATCACAGCCTTTGCCTATTTTTCCTTGGAAATTGTGGGTGCTATTAGATAATCTCTTATCTTTCAAGTCTAGAAATTCTACTCAGCTGTCTCTGTGTAGATCATTCTGCGTCAGTCATTATCTGATTAAAAATGCCCTTTCAATTTGAAAATTCAAGTCCTTTTGTTTGTTTGTTTAATGAAAGTGTTTATTTATAGCTTTAAATAGTGGTATTGTCCTATCATTTTAATTTTCTTTACTCAGAACTTCATTTATGCTTTTTCTTATCTTCTTTTTTTTTTTTTTTTTCCTGGGGTAGAGGGAATCTCCTTTCCCTGATTTGTGTGTCTATTGTTTTTTCCTATAATTCTTTTTTATCTCTTTACCTCTATTTCTTTTGTTGTGGTGGTTCATTTGTGCTTCCTCAGTATACTTCTGTTTTCCCTGTGCCTTAAATAATAGATCTCTATTTCTTAATGTTCTATAATTTTCTTCTATTTCCCTGCTAAGTTCTTCCAGTATTATTTTCAGACCTTTCTGTAATTTGACCTCCACTTCCCAGAAAGTCTGTATATCCGTAAAGTTTTATTTGTGGTTTTATTATTTATTTTTGTTTCATGTTAGTGTGTTGGCTACAGTTCCCATTTACTTTACTCAAGAGTTGGGCTGTGTTTTTATGATTAGTGGGAAAGTTTTGCTACTCCTTTTTCATATTTGAATATTTTGGTGTAAATACTGTAAATGCTCCTTTTTGTTATTCGAGTAAGTTAAAATTTCCTGGAGCTATAAACATACTGGGAAGGATTAGGAAAGTCTTCCAGGTTATACCTGTCAAGAATCTTCCAAGCTAAGAGCAGCTTCCTCATTATACAGTACCTTAGTAAAAACAGACTCCTGCTGCCTCTTCCAATCTAATATGGCTCTGGAAGACTTCCAAGGTCACCTCTCAATTTGCTTGGTTTCTTCTCGAGTTGCAGCCATAAGTGAAAAGCCATTTTCTTTTGATTGTAACTTTCTATACTTTCTTTCTTCCTTCACGAAACCTAGATGTCAAGTCCTGTTCAGTCATAGACCTATCCACAGCAGTTCACTCTCAAGATTGATCAGGACTTATTTTTGGGGGATGAGTATTTGTTATAAGTTCATGAGACCTACTAAGCTGGGTCCCCTTTGCACTCATGTTTCTCACAGCCCTGTCACAGTCTCCCATGTGGTCCTGCTTCCCAGTCCAGCTAAATAGCCTTTGAAGTTGCTTTTGAAGCCTTTGCACACCATTTTGCGTTTTCAGGTGCTTTCTATCAGTTTCATTCATAAAAATATAGTTTGCTTATTTTTGTTTGTTCTGTGGGGTATTCAGGAGGAAAGAATGAAATGATGAAGAACCAAAGAACTATGCCATTGCATTCAAGAGGAACTGAAAATCTCTCAGGAAATTTTGTCACCTATAATTCTCCAACAAAATTAAAAATCAGTATTTTTTTCCTTTTCTAGAAGAAAATTAGTAAGCAATGATGTCTTCCGATAGCAAATTATCCCACTTACTTTATCATACTATAAAGTATTCTTGCTTCACTGTTTTATGGGGGAGTGATGTCACCTCCAAACTGATATGCTGAAGTCCAATCCCCCAGTACCTCAGAATGTAACTGTCCCCTACTTAAGATGGCTGGACCTAATGGTTTGTCAACTTTGGTGTGAAAGTGATACACATTCAGTAGGTACTATACTCAGAACTTTGAATTATGGTCTTTTCCTGGGCTAGAAATATGTATATAATACTCTCTTGCAAAACAGCACAGTGGCAGCAAATCATAGCTCCCATCAGCCATTCAGTCACATGGTAAATAACCAATACTCTACAGTGCCCTGCAATGCTGAGCTATGGGGTTCATGAGGTTAATAAACCAGCTAGCATTTTTAATTGTTTTACTTCACTGCCTTTCAGCTTGTTTATTAAAAATGCTACCAGAGAACTGTAACTTCCCTCTTATTTCAACATTATGCAAGGGCAACAAGGAGAACAAGAAATAGAAACACTTCTTTTTTTTTTTTTTAACAGAAAACCTAGGAAACAATTAAAACTACATACCACAAAATAAGTGAAAGTTGTGCCAAAAGCAATTGAGATTTGTTAGAGAAGGTAGTGTCAAGTCCAGACCCAAGACTGTAACACTCAAAAAATGCTGACTAATAATGGCTACAGCAGTTGGGGAACACACCCAGATGATCAAACCCTAAATTCCTGTTTATAATAGCAGTTCTAGAATGAATGAGCTAGTTGCAGACACAGAGCATCTCTCAACCCAGTTTTGCTTGATAAGAAAAGGAGGCAAGATTATAAAAGTAATCCTGCAGATAAGCCATATTAGCATGAATAGTTTGCCCTTATGACATGAGAGAGGGATAAGAAAGACTTCTATGAAAATAACTTTCCTCTAATAATTTGAAAAATGTAGAAGATGTTAAGAACACACAGCAAATGGATGGATCACACACATGGATAAAAGGAAGTTTTCTGCTATTTTATATCATGGCTTCTATGACACACAAACTTCATGTAAATAACTAATCCAGGAAAAATTTACTTCATTTGTTCAAAAATAAGTTGTCACTTAAAAAACAAACAGCATTGACTAGATCTACATAAAGATATTACAAGTAAAAAAAAAATCTGGAGACAGAGAAATGATGAGGACACTATATCTTAGATACATTGCCACAGAGCACATATTATTGATCAAATGTTTTCCTATGAGTTAAAAAAAAATCTATAAAACAAGAACACAAGAGATACAAGAACTCAGGGGAAAAGTATGGATCTGCAAATACAGATGAAATATGAGCTGTTAGGATGCAGAAATAAGGAGAAGATGCAAAGAAAACCAACCCCAAAATGAATGTCAAATGCAAAATGCACAAAGTCTATATGCCTATCAAAACACAGTAGGACAGAAAACAAATACAAGGAAAATGAAAGCAATAAAGTTGAAGCAAAAACACAATTTAAAAGTAATAGAAACATAGTACATGAATTAAAATATACATACTATTAAAATTTCTAAAGACAAAATATAAAATAATTGGATAGATATAATCACATAATAATTTTTTAAAAAGAGCAACATGAAAATCATAAAAATGCTTGAACTAAGACCAAGTGTATGTATCATATGAATAAATACAAACAGGTTTAGTTCACATATTAAAATAAAAAGACTTCGATTGAATCATGAAGCAAATCTAATTATTATACAAAAATGACATATCTGAAACAATGCATTTCATAAATCATAGCAATAAATCATGTACTCCAAACAAATGCAAATAAATAAAAGCTGAGGTCATAATGTTAGTAAAGGGCTCCTCAACTGCATGCTAGCAGAAAACCTAGCAAAGTGTTCAGATGGTTATTAGTATTTGTAAAAATTGCTAAATAAGCTATTTTAATCATAATTCTTCTACTGACCTTTTTTCTTCAAATTCTGCTCTCATTCAGTATCAGATGATACTGGATTGACTGACTCTGGATGACTTTAGAATCTAGCTATAGGAACCGGAGTTGGAGATACCTTTAGTTTGCATATGGCGGAATATGGCTGTGGCTCACAATTACTTCTTATCTAATTATAACTAGTTATTCCATTGAAAGAATGAATTCCTGGAATATTCCTACTATCCCTTAGCCCAAGGTATCCAACATTATGACACAGGGGTACAGGGCATGTAGCAAACACATGTGTCCTAATAACATCCAGTACAAAAAATGGAGGCAGTGGAAAGGGAAAAAGAATTAAGATGTACAAAGTTAGAAATTATGTCAGTAATATGTTAAACCTGGTAGCATATTTAATTATATGTGCAACCCTTTTTAATATGAGACTTATGTGAAATAAAATATACCAGAAAATTTTGAATCTTGGTAGAGTTCCAAATTGTAGTGATACTAAAACAATACAGCTACAGGTTTGAATGGTTTGAATGCATCCCTCAGAGTTCTTCCTATAAAGATACATTGAACCAGGTAGATAATCCAGGATTAACTCCCCATCTCAAGATCCTTAATTTAATCACACCTGCAAAGTCCCTTTTATGGTACAAAGTAACAGTTTCCAGGATTAGATGAGTACATCTTTGAGGGGTCATGTTATAGCCTATCACAGGGTTTTAGACAGTAGTAAAATTATAAACAGAAGATTTTATATGTGATATATAAACAAAAGATGTCTATGCTACCTCCTTATATTTTATAGTATTTGATGGTCATCATCATTTCATAATTGATGTTTTTCTTTCCTAATTCTAAATAAATATTCAAGTTATGGCTACCTTTATAGCTTAATATGCATTTCTTTTCCTATTAAAAACACCTAAAAGTGTATCACATTCAGGCCTGACTCTTGTGTTCTGACTCAGCCCATTTGACCATCAATTTCCTTTCTAGGATGCTTCCTACAAAAAATTTCATTATTGAGAAAGACATTCATTACATATTTTCAACTAAGTAAAACTAAGTCTATCAATTAGAAGTTGGTTGAATACATTATTACTTCTTCACACAATGGTTTATTATGCAGACACAAAGGCAAATAAACTTCTGAGAAGAATGATCTCCATATGAAAGAAAGCAAGTTAGAAAATCATGTGTAGCGTATGTTAGCATTTTCGTTTTTTAAAAAAATCATACATGCATTTGTGCTTTTGTGTGCATTATCTGTAAGAATGTGCAAAAGACAGGCACCAGTGGTTGCCTCTAGGGAAACTGGATGGACCAGGTGGGAGGGAGACCTTTCACAGGCTAATGTTCTGTGGCTTTTAAATTCTTGTTCAATATAAATGGACTAACTCACAAGGAGAGTTGAGATTTTAAGTGTTTTATATATTACTGAAATACTGAAGAATTGAGTCTTATCTTAATTTTATAAACTATGTTTTCCCTATTGATAACTTCTGAACTGCCCCCAAAAGTCTTTCATTATGTTTAAGTTTATATTTGGGAAAAATTTCTCTCTCAGGTCACCCAGACAAAATTATTCTTATTTGAAATTATCCATTTAAGAAAGGCTCTTTGCTCCCTCCCCTCAGACAACATTTCCTTTTTTTATGTGCCTCATCACAGTGGTTGTCTATTTTCAACATGAAACAAAATCACTTGGAAACATTGCCAAAAATCCAATTCCTGGACTTTAGTCTCATAATTTTGGATTCAATAATTATGTGAAGTAGCAGTAATCCACCAAAATCTACTCTTCCCCTTCTCTGAAAAGTTCCAAAGTTCTATTTCCCAACCTCTTTGCAATTCAGGTGTAGCCAAATGATTGTTTTCTGTTTTTTTCCAATAGAATGTAAGCAGCAATGATGTACGTCTTCCCCAGGTCTGGCTCATGAGAACCTGCCAAATGTATTCTTCAGGTTCTCTCCTCTTTGATGGGTAGATGGAAGTGACAGGGGATGAGGTTGCCACCTGATGGAAATAGCCTGGGTCCCTGAATGATCTCATGGGGTACAGCCTCTCCAGTAATCTATCTGCCTGGAATCTTTACTAGAAATACACTTATTGCTTATAGCTAAAATACTAAAATCAAATTTTTATCCTGGCCTAATCTATTCTGGCTAACATGAAAATTGGCCATAGAATGAGTGCTGCCATAGAAAAGCTTTGAAATATGGCAAAAATTTATGGCAGGGGCCAAGCAGCAAGAAAACATATGACAGGTTACAAACCTGGAGAGCTGTGTTATGCCCTTACTTATAAGAGTTGGAAACCATAAAAAATGCCCAGGGAGTTTATAGTAAAACTTAGAAGAATTTGGAAAAATAAAAGGTGCTTGGTTTGTGTCAGATATTATTAAATTTGGCAAAATTGTAAGGAAAAGATGAGATTGGGGAAAATTAAATAATCTTCTACTAGAGGCTAAAGTGGATATGGTATAGATAAAGGGGTCTTAAGGTTGGAGAATCCAACTGATGATAGATCCTAAATGTAATTGATGAATTTCAGGGAAAGGTTTTAAGTGATGGAGGTTATTAAGTATTCTTGGTTAAAAAAGGGACTCAGTTATTTTGTTAATTATTATTACTATATATTATTTCAGATGACCTCAAGATAACTATCAATGGTTAAGAGAAAGAGATACACAATGACAAGAAAGCAAAGTGGACTTGAGAACTTTGACTAGATTATAAGGCTACTGGCACAGAAAGAAAACAGATTATAAAACTAAAAAGTCAGTATTGTGGCTATAGAGAATAAAGATCAAAATAGTTATCTTCCAGATCTGGGGTAAGATATAATGCTTGAGTGGCAAGAATAACACTGGACAAGAGAGTTCCCTTCC
Source organism: Glaucomys volans (assembly GCA_020662805.1). Taxonomy (NCBI): domain Eukaryota; kingdom Metazoa; phylum Chordata; class Mammalia; order Rodentia; family Sciuridae; genus Glaucomys; species Glaucomys volans. The sequence goes on along the minus strand of JAJEJO010004693.1, from coordinate 91,204 downwards.
GAGAGCAGAGTCAGGGTCTAATCAAGAAATTCTCTTCACTCCAGCTCAAATGGTCTTCATACCAATTGGCTGAGCAGAATTTCATCAAGGATATAGCCAGCCACCACTGATGTTTCCCAATCTTCCTCTGTCTGAGGCTATATGGAGGAACAACTAGGTATTCATTAAACCATATCCTGCTTTTTATGCACATTATCAAGGCTACAATTTTTAGCTTCCCTTGCATTTATCTATGTTAATAGGTATTATTAGCAGAAAATAAACAAAACTGTCACTTAGTAGGTGTGGCACATACAAACCTGGTGCCTCTCCATGCTTAACACAATGACAATGAGGTTGCAGGAGATGAAGGTACCAGGTGGAAGAAGCCTATATAGGGGAAAGCTGCCCTGCTGATCAGAATACCCACCCAAAACAGGGAATAAGCTTCTAGTAAAGACATGTTTATAATAACATTCTGCATGAATAAATTAGGATGCAGAAAATTCACTGTAGTTCTGATACCATGAACCTACTGCATGAACTCCAGTACAGCATATAATCTCTATGTATCTGAATTTATTCACCTGTAGCATTTGAAAATAGGCAATAAGTATTGCCTAAACAGTCAACTTTCCTTGGATACATACTGCTCCATTTTCTAAAGTGACTTTCACGCTTCTTCTCTCTCTTTAAGTCTTCCCTTACCCTGGCTCTTTACTGATAGCATATTCTCTTGCCTCGTATTTCATTAAGAATAGATTTTTGTGGAAACTCCCTTTCTTCATGCAACCAAATCTACCAACTTCCTTGTACGTGGACCAATATCATCTGCTTTTTCTCCTAATGAAAGAAATTAACTCAAACTCCATCTCATATCCAAGTTCCAAACTTTCCCTATGTTTTGTACCTGATGTCCTTTTAACACCTAAAGGAAGTCATTCAACAGCTTCTCTTCCTCCTCCTTCTCCTCCTCTCTCTCTCTCTCTCTCTTTTTTTTTTTTTTTTTCTTTTTCAGTATTGGGGATTGAATCCCATGGTGCTCAACCACTGAGCTATATCTGCAACCCTATTTTATTTTTCACTTTATGATAAGGCTTTGCTAAATTTCTCAGGCTGGCCCCAAGCTTGCAATCCTCCTGCCTGAGCCTTCTGAGTCACTGGGATTACAGGTGTGCAACACCACACCCAGCCATAGCATCCTTCTTCTGATCATCAGTTTCTACCATCCGTATATGAATATTTTTTAGTCTTTCCCGTCTTTAAAAACAATTGGTTGTGTCTTCCCACTGCTCTCCTCACATGGGCGTCTACTTCCTCTTATGACTTTCTTAGCTTTTATAGCATCACACTCTCCAGGTTTTCCTCATCTTCCCGAAATTTGTTTTGGTTTTTGACCCCAAATTCTCCTCCATACATACATTGATTACTTCAGGACTCAGCTTTCTTCTTTTCTCTTTTAACACAACTTTCTCTCTGTTTACACAAGCTCTTTTCTAGTCCATTGCTTTAAAAACTATTGGTCTGCTTCGGCTGCCTTAACAACAAACACACTGTAGACTGAGTGGTAACAGAAGTTTTTTTCCCGCAGTTCTGGAGGATAGAAGTCTGAGATTACGATGGTTGGGCTCTAGAAAGAGCTCTCTTTCTAGTTTACAAATGATTACCTTCTCATCGTGTCCTCACATGTGTGGTGGGATCTGGTGTATTAATACAGATCTCCGGTGTCTCTTCTTACAAGGCCACCAGTTCTGCTGAATCACAGCTCCACAAACTTATTACTCCTCAATCGACCCCTTAAAGGACTTTCCTCAAATACAGTCACATGGAAGGTTAGGGTTTTTACATATAAAATAGGGGGTGGACAAAATTCAGTCTACAGCAAATACCATCTGTACTATTCTCTGTGTATCCTTCACTCCCCAATCCCACCTTTGGTCACCTGCTTTGCTTTTTAGCCAAAGTAGCCTGAAGGATAGTTTGCACTGATCTCATGGTATGAAGCCAGGTCATTGTTAGTGCTGATGATGCCAGTATAGACAAAGATTAACCCACTTCTGCCTACTGGTTGAACTACATAATTGAGACTCTGGCCTCCCAGTGGCTGCCTGGCAGAAGAGTTCACACATCATAGAGGGGAGTTAATGTCTATGGAACAGACTTCCACCAAGGAAACAGAATGAGAGTAGACCATCCAATAAACCCTTCTCCTTCCCTCTCCCCTGGAAAGAGTCAGGTTCAGCAACATGGTGGTTGTACACTTTGCTAGCTAGGTAATGCACCTCCATGTGCTTGGTCTCTCTGTGCCTTTGCCTCACTCCCCTTGTCTCTTACTCCAGCCTCCCTGGTTGGCCAATGAAATATTCACAAGTAAGGGCTAAGATATTATCCATTTACATGTTCTAAATCATGTATCTCTAGCTCTAACTCTCCTCCAATCTCTAAAGTGGTATGTACATTCACTCATCTGCTTAATCTCTTCACTTGACATATAATAGGTTTCTCACACTTCATAAAATCATTGGATTTCCCAGAAAGGTCTTCCTCACAAGTCATTATTGAATATATGATTGATTTAATTAATGAATGATTTCAAACAATTACAGTGTACTTTTTGCAAATGTATATCTATTTCACTTAGATTTTTAAGTGCTATACTGTATTTTTAAATAATTCATTTTTTAATAAAAAGCATGGTCTAATTCAATATCACAGGACTTGGGCAATCAAACTTACTTGTTTAGCAGCATTGTGTCCTCAAGTCAACAATTAAAATAATATAGAAAACTACTTTGTTAAAATAACTGCCTCATTCAGTCATTCATTGAGCAGTAGAGATATAGGCTCCCAAATAGGATGGCAGTTTTTAAAAATAATCCCACAAATGACATAAAGGAAAACTTGATTTTCTACTTTTATTCCACAAAGAAAGAGAACTAGTCCATGGATCTCAGGTATCCTCAGCCTTGGGTGCCAGAAGAGCCAGGAAGGCTGGCTGAAGTGGTGATTGCTCTGCAAATGGGTCTGCATTGAGTTTTGTGCTCTCTAAACCAAACTGAAGGAAATAAAGCAAGAAAAAAGGCAGATTAAGAGAGCATCAAGGTGGCCCAACAGCTTGATTCACCCTCACATCTCAGAAACTTTCATTAAGATTTACATCATGATGCTGACCTAAGTGGCAAAGCAATTTTTTCATAGCTGAACAAAAAAGCTAATACTCTCCAGTTGGGTCAGGTAACCTTTTTCTTGCTCACAGCAAGTAATGGAGTTTGCCTCATGTGAATGAGACTGACCAATGGACATATATTGCTGCATTCAGTGAAGCAAGTTCCCCTGTGATAAATCTGCTCTCCACTTATTAAGGTTTTTTTGTTTTTTTTTTCAAAAGCCCTTTCTCATTTTATTCATTTTTCTTAGCAAGCCTAAGAAAGGCTATATGCACACTCTTTTTAAAAATGTGTAGGTTGACATTAAAATGCCCCGCATGATTTCCAAAAGCCCTGGAGAAAAAAATGACCCCGTATCTCAGGAATGAAATTTCTAAAATAAAACTAAAAATCAAAGCAAACTCATACATACACATCACACATACACACACACACACACACACACACACACGTCAAGGAAATCTAAATATATAAATGGTGACAGAAATTAATTAGAATATCTTATGTGTAGTTGATTTCAGAAAAAAGTGGTTTTTGTGTTAGTCATGGAGAGGCAAGACATCACAAAGTGAGTAGCTTAAAACTATATCATTAGCAGTTCCAAAGCAACAAAATATAGGCATTGCCATATAAACTGGAGAATGACATCCTACTGAACAGAGTATCAGACTTCCACTATCTAAGCCAGCCTGCAATAGAAAACCGGTCTAGTCCTACCTGGGTCATACCAGAGAATTCTCTTTCACTAACTGCCACTAACTGGTGTTATAGGGCCACTGTTAACACTTGTGTTGCCTCCATATTCTATTCAAAAAGTATTTCTTCCTCAAGTAAAGATGCTTTTAGAGGAGTGTATTATTGATTCCAAAATAATAATAGCAAACTCATTTTACATAAACTTTACAACTCACATAATCAAATTGAAAGTAAAAGAAAACTGGGAATGATGGGCCAACTTACTAGGATATCATAATGTTATAAAATACTTCTCTGGCTTTCATGGAAACAAAATTCTTTGTGGTGGTTTTGAAGCTGACTTGTTCCAATATCTCCATTTTTATAGAAAAAAATTGGTGAGACAGGGAAATTAGACATCATTGACTAAGTTTTTAATAATTTATAGTTTTAAGATATGACATTCTCCCATAAGAACTGATATTAGAAGAGTTAGATACTGAAAACTACTAAAGTATTTAGAAACATGTCTTTTAAATGTTTAGTGTGAATATACTGCAGCATCTCAGCAGGAATAAAACCACTTTTGAGAAAACAACTGCAAGTTTTTAAATTCCTCATATAACAATGTACCATTAAGATCATGCTCCTTTACTATAGTGATTGTTAAATGTCAAATGCAAATTTTTACATCATTGTATATGTATGACTTTTATATAATTCTTAAAATTACAAATGTCATCTAAAACTATGCTTCTCAAACATTAATGTGCATACAATCACATGGAATCTTGTCAAAATGCAGTTTATGCTTTGGGGCCTGAGAGTCTGCATTTCTAACATGCTCCTGGGATGCTAATACTGTTAGTCTGTGGACTGCACAGAAAGACCATAAGATTCTTTCATTATTATAGAGCATTCTTTAAAGAGTAATCAATGTTTTACCTTAGAGCTTATATTTTTAAAATTAAATGTATCAAGCTACTATATTTTAACAATTTTTATACTGATGAAATTAAACACTAAAAGTAGTTTCTATAGTATGACTAGCTAAGCATAATTTTTACAATTCTTAATTTATACCTAATACTGAATTTGTAAGTTATTATAGATAAATGTATATGGATTATTACATAGTGAATTATGTAATAATGAATGTACTTAGAAATTTACATTGAAGCAACAATAAGCTAATGGCAATATTTTAAATTAAAAAAACAAAATATTAGATTATTGTTTATTACAGAACTAGCTTTCTAATTTTTTTTAGATACTGAGCAATCCGTAAGCAATCCGCAACAAAATTTCCTTATTTAGATGTTATATCAAAAAGGTCTTCAATTACTGAGTTCTTCTAGAAAAGAATGAGCATCAACCTTTCTAGAACAAAAGACTGCTTTCATTTGTTTGAAAATTCTTGTCAGATGCTGAGTCTGTTATAATAATAAACTACTGTATCTGCATATCATAACAAATCATTTATATTGGAAGAAACAAAGTTATAACAAAAGTACAAACATTCCCCAACTAACACGAGTATGTACCAGGTGCACAGTACATCCTTCAGTATGGCTTCTTTGTAGGGTATACCATCTCAACAGATGTATGCAAAAGACATAGCTCCACTCTTCTGGTTAGAGGGTAAAGGCCAGTGGCTCTGGACAATTGAAAGAGGAATTGATATTTTCCTTAAAACAGCATCCAGAAGGACAGTTAGAGAACTTGGTACAGAGGTGGTGCAGCAGTCATGTGGTTGGAGGCCCCATAGGGTCCAATGTGGCCACCTTGTGGATTACACTGGTGAAGAAGGGTGCTTGTTTGTGTAGAGGGTGGATTCCCCCACGCTCCAATCAATAACCGCTTTTGGTGGCCATTGCCTTATCTAGTCACAAAGAGATTTATCTTCTTTCTCTTAGGAGGATTAAGCAGCTGTCACAGAGTACAACTGCTTCTTATTCTCTCTTAAATTTACATTGCAGATTTTGAAACTTAAACATCAAGAATTCAATTCCTCTTTCTCTAGTGCCTAGTTCCTCTTGCCTGTGATGACTGTGCCTAGAAAGAAAAACAGAATATAAAGGTGAGAAGCCTCCTGTTATTTTAATACTTCACAGTATCATCCTGTACTAGCTTATAAATACTAAGGAGAAGCATGCTACTAATATTACACATGGCACTGTTACCTTTTAAGCTTCAAGCTAAGTTGTTTTTATGTTAACTGCACTAAATATAGTACCTGCTGGAAAGATTTTTGATAAATACTAAAGAGAAACATCTGGCAGTTCAGAAAAGTGATCACATAAATCCAATAGAAAAATATTTAAAAATTATATCAAAGGGATGTTTGGTGACATAGTAGGCTAAACTGATATAAATAAACATTTCTGATTACAAACACACAGACTGGATAGATATAACCAAAAACTTTAAATGCATGGATAAGTTCAAAATGAAATAAAGGAGAAATCCCCAGGTATCAGAGAGATAAAAAATGAATCAAGAGACAAGACTCTACAGATTCATGGATGTTTCTAACAAGCTACAGGCCCTGGGGTTGTGAAAACCAGGGTATTGATGATCATATGAGGGAAGAGTTGTAACCAAAGATATAGGGGATGAGTGACTTCAACCGTTAACTTTCTGTTTGCTGACAACTTCCACATTATTATTGTAGCCAGAGACCTCCAAGGAGCTCCTCCTTCTATTAGCCCTTTCCTTTCCTGGATAATCAGTACCAAAACCATTAGGAGGATAAAGAAAAGTAGTGATCCGAGTGGGGAAAAGAGACCTAAGGAGGAAGACCGAACCCCAATGGGATAAGGAGGGCTTCCTAATGCAGTCAGAAAATGGCCAGGTATAAAGGTCAAAGGGCTTCTATGTGGTGATGCAATGCAGTGCAGTGGGTTGAAACATGAGCAGGAGAAGGAGGGCCCCCAACCAGATGGATATCCAGCCAAGAAGGGTGAAGCAGGCATGTGCATGGGAAACATGTATACACCAGGGAATGATGAAATAAATATATGTAAACACAGAAGTTTCTCACTTTCAGAAAAAGGAATCACAAATATGAAGAGAAAATTATATTGAACCTTTAGTGTTGGTCTGAAGTCAGGGTTATCTGTGAACTATTGGTTTTCAACATATAAAAACAAGTTGAAATACATTAGTCATACATGTGCTTCTGTGTGTGTGTATCTTAGATCTCTCCATTTATGAGACATGGCACCAGTGAAAATCCCCAAAAGCAGTGAACATAGCCAGAATCAGATATGAATTTTAAGTAGTATTATCCACCCAAAAAAACTAGAGCTTTAAAAACATGTCTGATTCCAGGGCTAAGACAGGAAAAACTCAGATGTGCCTGGAATATTTTCTTGTGTGGGGAAGCAAGGACATCCTCCAAGAGTAATGGAGTCATGTCAAATTGAACCAAACCAAAACAAGACAAAAAGCAAAGAAGTCAACTTCAATGACTGCTAATGTTTAAACCTGGGAAAATATGAAAACCAGGTAATGATACAAGCAGATGAGAGCCCATTGAACAAAATAGGAAACCATAGTCCATTCTGATGAACAAATAAATGGAAAGATTTGGGAAAACAAATATTTATCCAGTGTTACAAATAACAGTCCCAAATACATATTCATTACAAAAGCAAAAAGAGTAACTTACAAATGAATATTCTGGCAAACATCACTTTATCAAAGGGAATATCAACAATAATGGGACAAATCAGAACTTGTGCATCATTTTAAAGGATAAAATGACATGGACAGAACCATTTTTGCCAAAGATGTGTCATCGGAATCTACTTACAAGGAAACATTATACAAAACCAAACTGACGTTTGGCAAACTAACTCCCCTGCAAGCTTTAAAAGTGTTAAGGTTATGAAAGTCACAGAAAGACTGAGGAAATGATCTAGAGAGAAGGAGGCATGACTGTCAAGTGCAGCACATGATTCTAAATTGTACCCTTTAACATAAAATAAAATTATTCCAAAAGAACCATTGAAACTTGACTAAAGAGGATCATAGATAAAGCATCATTATTAGTGTCTTAATTTTTATAGTGATACGATGGTTATAGTGGAAAACATACTTGTTGGCAATAAGTACCTACTAAGGGATTTTGAATTATGGAGAAGCAGGTTGGGAAATAATTCTCCAATGGTTCAGGCAAACTGTTCTTTTTACTATATTTGAAATCTTTCTTTAAATTCAATCTTGTCCAAAAATGTAAAAAGATATCATTTTTAAAAGATCAATGTTGCATTGGTGTAAATAGTGACAAACCCAAAAATCTTTGTATAACCTAAAATTGTTTAGTGTAAAGAATGATAGAGGGCTGGGGATATGGCTCAGTTGGTAGAGTACTTGCTTTGCAAGCACAAGGCCCTGGATTCAATCCCCAGCACCGCAAAAAAATAAATAAAAGAATGATAGAAAATAATTTGGAGCACATCTGTGCTAGACATGATTCCCATCATTTTTATGAATTTTATATGATTTGATTTCAGAACAACACTATGATGGTAATAAAGGCAAATCTGAGGCACATAAAGGTTTATATAACTTGCCCAAAGATATCCTAAAAGTATGCATCAAAGTGGGAATTTGTATTTATATGAAATATTTATAGCCTCTCTAACCATATAGAAATGTAATTGGTCCTAAGTAATTTTACTCTGGGATTTGCTTTAATACCACCTTTATTCGAGTAAAAGTCACTTGATCCTTTTAAACAATTATCTCAAGCTTTAGATATAGGATGTTTGCCCAGGGTTAAGATGGGTCCTTCCAAAGGGAGTCACAGAAAAGCTCAAAGTCAACAAAGGCAAACAGTCAGGGCAATCACAGCATAATTAATCTGAGAGCTGGTTCAGCACAACTGAGTCAGGAGAGCCCCCTTTCCCCTCTGTTTTCCATGTGTGCAGAATATGAGCACAGTGCTGCTAGGGTGGGGTCTCGGCAACGGGTGAAAGAGCTGTTCTCTCAAGACAGTAGACCTCTTTGGGGAAGAGATTCATGGTGAGCGTTGAAAATGGAAATAGTTGCAAGTAATTTAGACTTTCAATGACACACTGAACGAAAAAGAAAAACAGATCACTCAGAAATCAAATATTTGAAAGCTATTCACACCTAGATTAATTCCCCTTTAGGAAGATGATTCACCTGTATACTCCACACACCCACAGGACATCTTGCCTGGCAACACAGAAAAAGCAATTCTATTTGTCTCCCACTCCCCAAATTAATGAAATTAATTAAATTCAATTTAATTAAAGATAAAAACTTAAAGATAGAGAAAATATGTTAATTTTTTATTCATAAATGCTCTGACAACCCAATCAAATATTTTTTAAAATTATTAATAAAGAAAAGAAAGATTGAGTCAAGCACTATTAGGAGATTATCAATAGAAAAAAAAGGTGAAGGGTCTGAGCAGTCATCCTATTAAAGAAAAGGAAACTTAATTGCTAATAAAGAGGTAAAAAATGTTTAAATCAAAGAAGACAAGACTCAGTCTTGGTGTATAGATAGTTGTTCATAACAAGGAGGCATCCCCTGGAAGTGGAGAGCTCCCCCATGACCGTCCCAACCCAAAGTTGCTCTGAGAACTAGGGGGCCAGGTATAAGCAGGGGTTCATTCTGCCTGTAAGAGAGGATAGCTAGATACATAGATCTAGACCAGTACATGAGCTATAACCATTTAAGTGGGTCAGGAACTTGCTAAAAAACTACCGGAAAAAATCCCTCTGAAGAGGCACAAAGCATGAAGATACTATTTCTCATGTGAGTGCTCACCAAATGATGACCCCTGCACTGGAAGACTTTAATAATCAGGAGGAGGATTCCCCAATCTGAGGATGTTAGTCAACTCCCTTTCTAATACTTAATTCATTACTCAGTGGGAACATGAATAAAGGAGGCTATATTGGCTATATTCCAAAAGTATTTTGGACTGTATTCCAAAAGTAAGGAGCAACACTGAGGCCCTGATATGGCACCATGCTGCAAAAGAATCACCAGAAGTAGATTAATTGAATTGGATTGTTTACATCATGGAAGAGGCAGTTCTTTGTTCTTACTTGAACACGATGACTATGAATTTGCCTTCTCTGTCTTCAAAGCTTCTGCCCAAACTACCATCTGTGTCCTTCAGAATGTTTCATCCACCATGGTGGAAGGACATACAGCATCACTTATAACCAAGGAATTTATTTCAAAGCAAACAAAGTGCATCAGAGTGTCCATGCTCATCACCACCATTCTGAAACAGCTGCCTTGATAGAACAGTGGAATGACCTTTTGAAGACAGTTAAGGGTCAGTTGTGTGGCAACATGTTGCAGTTCTGGAGCAATGTCCTCAAGGATGCAGTGTATATTATGTATATTTCTAAATCCTCAAACAGTATGTGGTGCAGTTTCTCCAAGAGCCAGAATATAAGCTTCCAGAAAACTAAAGAGGAAGTCGAGAACAATTCCTATTACTTAACTTTTAGTGATAAATTAGTAAAACTTCTGTTTCTCATCCCTACAAATTTGAGCTCTGCTAGTCTAAAAGTCTTAGCTCTGAAAGGAAAAATATTTCACTATGAGATACAGCAATAGTTTCATTAACCCAGCTGAGACTACCACAAGTCCACTTTAGTCTTCCATGATATTCAATTAGCAGGTGAGGAAGAGGGTTACAGTATAGCTGGGGTGATTTATGTATCTCGACGACCATGGGGAAAAACTGGGTTGATACTACATAATGGGGGTAAGAAGGAGTTTTCCTGAAATTTAGAGATCTTTCCCAGTACCTCTTCATACCCTCATGACTTGTGATGAAAGTCAATGGAAAACTAAAACCACCCAATAGAGGAAAGATTTCTAATAGCCCAAACGATTCAGGAATAAAGATTTTGATCACCCTACTAGGAAGGAAGCCACAAACAGCTGAGATGCTTGCTAAAAGCAAAGAGAATGTGGGCTAGGAAGTGAGTGAAGGGGATTATAAATACCATCCACGATGAGGAGACCAGTGGCAAGAATGAATGAATGTAATTATAATTATTCCTTTCCTGTTGTGCTAGGAATATATTTGTGAATATATTACCGAAGTTTCTTCCCTCCTCCAATTCTCCTATCATTTAACATATGTTAACAGGAGTTAACTTTACCTCAGTACTCAAGTAAAAAGACATCAAGGGCATGTGTGACTCTATTAGATAAAGAATGAACATCACACCAAAATAATGAGAGTTGCATTATTTCTGGAGAAAGGGCTAGCATGCTTCATTTATACATGAGGGTGTTGCTTTGCCATGTTCATGGGGTATGTAACATGTAAATCTGGCTAAGTGGAACTACATTTCCCAGGATCCCATTTCCTGAGTGTTCCCAGTTAGAGTTGGCCACAATGGGAACTTGCATGGGATTTAGGAGACAGAAGTAAAGAAGCAGCCCTGGTTAACTATCTGAAGGTCAGTGTACTTCAGGCCCAGCATGAAGCTCACGTTGATTCTCACTATCTACTGCCTCGCTCTGTTGGCCTGAGCAGCAACAGAACTCACAGCTCCTCCAGCTATTGCCAAATCTTTTCTTTTAGGTTCTCAAAGTTCTGGGTCAGGTACAAATATGATTTTTCAGTAAAACAATGTCTCCTTCAGGAGGTCATTCAGGCAAGCAAGGACAAAGAATTGAAGTGGGGAGAGGCCAGAGGGAGTTCTGTGAATGATAGATATAGGTTTCAGCTTTTTCCTCATGTTTTCCAGTTGTTTGTGTCTCCCTCACTTCACTGCCTTTGTTCTTCCCAATAGCCTGCCATGTAACTTCAGGCTCAGAGGAAGATACAAAAGAAATGGCCAAAGTAAGGCTATTACTATAGTTACTGCAATTACTTACAGTCAAATCCCTAGAACAAATTCCTTGTTCTGCATGATTCCCAGTAGTTCAGTTTCTCTGATTGAACCTTGACTAATAGAGGAGATAATTTTGCCAGTTATGACTTGGAAAGAAAAAAAATTTTTTTTTTTATTTTGAGAAGTACTGAATTTTGTATCTTTAGGTTAAGAGAGAATTTGAGATCATAGTAGGCAAATCTTGTGTTTTCAAATGTGACTAAAGAGTAGCAATGTACTAAAAGAAGTATCTTATCCTGGATTCCTGAAAAACACAGAGCCTCAAATAAGGAGGGAGATGCTAGCCTGTGTGTGTGTGTGTGTGTGTGTGTGTGTGTGTGTGTTTGTGTGCGTAAGTGCTAGCCCTGGAGTGCAAAGATGAGAAAAAGGAAAGGGCAGCAAGGAAAGATGAGAAACATTGTAAAGTTTTACAGTGCTAACTAATGTCACATAAACAAGGAGAGGAGCAAGTCACTGGGCAGATCCTTTTGATCGATACATAGGACTTCTCTAGAGGCTGCAAGGAGAAGCCATGCCCTGCAGTCTTCTTTGGGAGAGGGATGAAGGGGAAATTACCTGTCTGACCTCTCCCATCTCCTGTTTCCAATGAACAAAGTTCAACACACAGATAACACTCTACTTTCATGTTTCATTCCTGGACTTCTTTTAGCAGCTACTCCATATTCTGCATTCTACGCTGAGGTGATGGCAGGAAGTCCAGATGTTATGGTTTGGATGTGAGGTGTTCCCCAAAAGCTCAGGTGTAAGACAATGCAAGAAGTTTCGGAGGAAAAATGATTGCATTGTGGGAGTCTTAACCCAATCAGTGATTTAATCCCTTGATAGGGATTAACTGAGTGGTAACTAAAATGGTAGGGTGTGGCTGGAGGAGGTGGGAATTGGGGCATGGCCTTTGATATATATTTGTATCTGGCAAGTGGAGTCTCTCTCTGCTTCCTGATCAAAATGTAAGCTGCTTCCCTCTGTCACATTCTTCTGCCATGATGTCCTGTCTCACCTTGAGCCCCAAGGAATGGAGTCAGCTGTGCATGGACTTAGACCTTTGAAACCACAAGCCTCCAAATATACCCCTCCTACTCTATGATTGTTTTGGTCAGATATTTTACTCAGAGTGGCAAAAAACTGACTAAAACATCAGAATTCCCTGTATTCAGTTGCATCATGGAGGCCGGGGTGAAGAAGTAGCACTCCAGGACACGTGATCAGTTAGCTTCAGCAGTGATGGAGCTGCACCTTCAGAAGAAAAAAGCAATTGAGGAAACCTGATAGGGCCAGTGAGCCCTATGTCTCTAAAGAAAGCCATAGATAGTTAAGGTATGTGCTTCTTTCTGATTAACAGTGTTGAGTAAGCCCAGTAAGAAGTTCTTTGTGCAACACTGGAAAGAATTTAAAGAAGTGGGAACTAATTAAATGTTTAAATACCTTGTGCTTAATAACAATAATAAAACACTAAAGTTTACCTGTAAAAGTCAGGATTAAGGCAAAGATAGCTACTACTAGAATAATGATTACTTAACATTTCTCTGCAGAAACTAGTCAGTATATTTATAAGAGAAATTATCATTATAAAAATTGGACATGATAGAGTATCAATGTTTTTAGGTAGTGTAATTGTGTCTCAGGAATTGTAATAGAATTATTGAACCATAACAAATAAGAGATTCCAGGGAGATGGATAGATACATAATTAATAAGCACAAATCATTGGTTTTTCCTTATTCAAAAAAAAATTATAGGTTGAACCTACACGATGAAATGAACAAGAGCTGTAGAAAGAAAACTTTAGAAGTCTACTTCAGACATGAAAAATAACACAGAGAAAAACAGAACAGCATCATATGATCTGGATAAGGAGATTCAATATCAGTGTTTCCAACTCTTACCAATTTAATTTATAAATACAGCATAATCCTAAGAATAAAAAAAATGAGGTTTTCAAACTAAACAAATTGATTGTAAAGTTTTTTATAATAAAAAAATAAAAAGACAAATTGTGAAGAAAAACAATATTAAGAGGGGTCAGTTTCATTAAATATTCAATTATATTCTAAAGTTGAGGATGTAGCTCAATGATAGAGTGCTTGCTTAGCTTGTGCAAGACCCTGGGTTCAAACCCCAAGAGTGTAAATAAATAGATAAATAAAACTATATTAATAAAAAGAGTGTAATATACTCATTCGTGAATACCAGAAGGCATTTTAAAAGTTCAAAAATATACTCAAGTATATATTAGAATTCAAAATATGGTGAAGGTTGAATTACAAATCAGTGTTAAAAGATTTATAACTAAATGGACAATGTTAGGGAAACATTGGAGGAGAGATACCTACTCCTCACACTGAAGGAAATGTCACTCAGATCACAAACTTAAATATAAAAAGAAAAATTAAAAAGAAAATTGGAACTCTGAAAATATGAAGAGAATCTGTACTATCCTTATTAATATCAAAATGAAGGAGACCTTCTGAGAAGGAAAACTGACATAGGGATACAGAAGGCCACCCCCTTGCCTCAAGGTGGGATGAACTTCACCTGGTTTGTGCTCCAGAGATTCTGCAGGACCCCTCTCCTGTCTGCACTGCCGCTCTATCCTGACCCCCATCCCCTTTTTTTGAGAGCATTTCCTAATAAATCATGTAGACAAGAATCTCTATTTAGGATATGCTCCCAAGGAATCTAAGATAAACCACTGCTGAGTTTATTGTCTGTTAGAAAATTTATTTAAAATAAAATAAAACCTGTGTTCCTAATCCAAGTTACAGGTTTTTTTTACTGTTGAGCACATCATGGTTATTTGATTTATTCATTGAGATCCAATGTAAACCGTGTGAATCCTCTCATAAAAAGAAGTCAGTTAATTTAAAATGGGTCTCAAGCACAGTCAAGTTCTGGTCCACAAATCCTTTATTAACATAATTAGCCACTGCTATTTGAGGAGAAATTCCAAAATGGTGAGAATCTCTTCTATGGTATCAAGATCAAGAGACTGATGAGTGGGTAGAATGGGTTCCATCAGTTCTAACATTCCATCAGTTTTAACTTCTGATGTTTAGAACCATGGACCAATGAGACTGGAGACCATAAAATCAAGAAACTTCAATATTAAGAGATTTTAGCTACAAGATCTATGCTTGCTTTCCTGTACAAATTCCTAGTCCCTGCTTTCTCAGCAAAATTGTGTAAAAGGTTTGAGCAGAGAGGATTATATTTGCATTTGGGGCTCCACTAAGTTTAAATGAACATGCCAGTCCATAGTTGTTGAAAGTTTGACTGATTTTTCCTCATCCCAGTGTAGACCTGCCCTTTACTTCTCTGCCTGTCCAACACCACCCTCAACAGCTATTCCCTGGTATAAAACCAACCTCCATCCTTGAATTCTCTACTAAGGGTTCTTCCCATTGGTGTTCAGTTCTTTCCATTTTCTTTTTATCTATAACTCTGATAGTTTTAAAAAAGAATATTGTATTAACTTTGTCTGCTAATTTCTTGTTGTTACAATGTTATATATTTCCTTTATCTCTTTCCACATTCTAACAAGCAGTAGTACCCCCAACCTACTTCAAATTATGTCTAACATTACTCTAGAAGTATACACAATACAACAAGTTATAAAGCAAAAATAGGTAACAGAAAGATGAAAAGGATAAAGAAAAATATTATTTGAATATTATCTGAATGAATACCAGAACACTTAAGTCAATCACATAAAATGAGAATTAATTGAATTCAAAGCTAGTTGAAAGACAAGATATTTAAAAATATTTTTCTCTATGACATAAACAACATAAAAGAATATACAACAAAGTAGCTTATCAATAAAACTCCTATGGCATAAATAGATATCTAAGAATAAACTTAAAATATAAGTGAGATCTTTATGGAAAAGATCCCAAGTAATAATAAAGATTTGAATAAATGAAGAAGCATACCTCCTTGCTAAACAGAAAAGTTTAATAATGTTTTGATATTTCCATTTTTAAGGAATTACTTTATACATTCAATCAAGACTGAGTGTGCTTCAATCAAGGAAGATCTCACTGAGAGAAAATATTTGAGCCAGGAACTAAAGAAAATGAGGAGGCAATGAAGGAGAGATCTAGAGAGAAGCATTCCAACTGGAAGAGACATGGAGGCTCTGAAATATGCAGAAGCCCTGAGAGATTGAAGGAACAGCACAGCTGGAATGCAGCGAATGAGGGAGAGGGGCATAATGGGAGGGTAATGGGAATGAGATCTGAGAGGAAATGGGGTCAATTCACATAGCCCAGTGTCAGGCCTTTGCTCTGAGTGAATTGGCAAATCCATGGAGGGTTTGAAGCAAAAGAGTGATGTGGAATGAGCTGCATTTTAATAGGATCCATTTCATTGCTCGGTTGGAAATGGTCTGGTGAGTGGCAAGGTAAAAAGAGGAAAGAACAACTAAAAAACTATTATCAAAGTATAATGAAATTAAAAAGCATTAACACACACAATTAGAAAAGAATAATGTGACTATATATAACTAAACAAAAGACAGAGGCAATCTTTAAAAATTAAATAGAATACAAGTTCCTTTGACACAATAAAGGATATATGACAAAATCCACAGCAAACATCATACTTAATGGCAATAATTTCTGCTAATATCAGTAATAAGACAAGATTGGGAATAAGATCACTCTCTTCCAAACATTCCAGCCAGAGCAATTAGGCAAGAGAAAGAAGTAAGAGGCATCTAGCTGTGTGCAGAGCCATGCACCTGTAGTCTTAGTTAATTGGGAGGCTGAGTCAAGAGTATGGGTTGAGCCCAGTAGTTCAAGTCCAGCTGGACAATATACTGGGACCCCTATCTCTTATAAAATTTAATTAATTTAATCCCTGCTACTCAGGAGGCTAAGGCAAGAGGATCACAATTTCAAGGTCAGCCTCAGCAAAATTAGCAAGACCCTATCTCAAAATAAAAATAAAAAGAGCTGGGGCCACAGACCAGTGTCAGAGCACAGGCCTAATCCCCACCACTAAAAAATGGCATCCAAATTGGGAATAAAGAAGTTAAATTATAACTGTTTGAATATGACATGATTGTACATACAATCATGATTGTACATACATCATATTTTGTATATACAAAACCCTAAAGGCTCCACCAGAAAACTGTTAGAACTACTAACAATTAAATGAAGTTATAGGATACAGTAAGTTGTATTTCTCTATATCAACAACAAACTATCAAAAACAGAAGTCAAGAAAACAATCTTTCACAATAGCTACAAAAGCAAAATAAAAGGCTTATGAGTAAATTTTAGTAAGGAGGTAAGATCCCTATGCACTGAAAACTATAGAACATTCATGAAAGGAAGTTGAAAAGTACATATAGAAAGTACATATAGAAAGATATGTCATGTTTATGGATCTGGAAGCATTAATATTGTTGAAATGTCTATACTACCAAAGCAATATACATATTTAAAGCAATCCTTATCAAGATGTTAATCATAGAAACAGAGAGAACAATATGTAAATGTGTGTGGAATCACAAAAGACACCAAATAGCCTAAGTAATCTTGAGCAAAAAGAACAAAAGCTAGAGACATCACACTATATAACTTCAAAATACACTTCAAAACTATCGTAGTCAAAACAGCATCATACTGGCATGAAAACAGACACAGAGATCAATGGGACAAAATAGCCTAAAAATAGATTCATATCCTTATGGCCAATTGATTTTTGACAAATGTGCCAAGAACACACAATAAAGAAAGAATATTCTATTTTAATAAATGGAAATGGGACAAAGGGAATCCATAGGCAGAAAAATGAAATTAGACCTTTTTCTCAAATCATGTACTAAAATCGAATCAAAAATGGGTTAAAGTTCTAAATACAAGAACTAAAATTCTGAAACTACTGGAAGTACATTTAGGGGAAATACTTCAGGATATTGGAATGGGCAACGATGTTTTAGAAATAACCCCTAAAGTACAGGCCACAAAAGTAATGATATACAAATAGGATTAGAAGAAACTAAAAAGTTTTTGCACTTCATGTAGTGAATAGACAACCTATGGAATAGGAGGAAATATATGCAAAACATACATTTGATAAGAAGTTAATATAAAAATTTATATAGAACCCAAAATCTTAACAGTAAGAAAACAACCAAATTTTGAAATGGGCCAAAGATTTAAATAGACATTTTTGAAAATAAGACATACAAACAGCCAACAGGTATGTGAGAAAAGGCTTGCTCAATATCAGGGAAATATAAATTATACATACAAAGAGATACCCTGTCAGAGTTACTTTAGATTAGGAGTGAAGGGAGGGGAAGGGGATGGAGGTAGGAAGAATAATAGAGTGAAACAAACATTATTACTTCATGTACATATTTGATTGCATGACCAATGTGATCCAACAATATGTAAAATCAGAAAAACAAGAAATAATACTCGATTTATGTATGATTTATCAAACTGTATAAAATCATTCTACTGTCATGTATAACTAATCAGAACAAATTTTAAATTTTTTTGAAAGATACACTTTCAAATTATAAGGGAAATTTTCAAAATGACAAAATAAATAAGTATTAGCAAAGGTGTGGAGAAAAGGGAACTCTTACTAATTGTGAGAATATAAATTAGAATAGCCATTATGGAGAAGAGTATGGAGGTTCCTCAAAAAATTAAAAAGAGAGCTGTCATATGATATATCATATCCAGTAATTGCACTTCTAGGTAAACACCCAAAGCAAATGAAATCAGTATCTTAAAGAGTTGTCTGCACTCCTATTCATTCACAATAACAAAGAAGTAGAAACAATCTGGGTCCATCACAGATGAATGGATAAAGAAAATATGATGTATATGCAAAATGGAATATTAGTCACCCACAAAAGGAGTGAAATCTGTCATTTATGACAACATGGAGGGAACTGGAGATCATTATGTTAAGTGAAATAAGCCAGGCACAGAAAAGGAAGTACCACCTGATCTCACTCATATGTGGAATCTAAAAAAGTTGATGTTGATCTCAGAAGTTGAGAGTAGAGTGGTGGTTAACAGAGACTGGGGCCTGTAGGCGATAGGAGAGAGCCAGGGAGGGATGGGAATAAGCTGATCAATGAGTACTAATAACAGTTAAATAGACCAAAAAGTTCTGGAGTGCTGTTGCACAATGGGGTGACTACAGATAGCAATAATGTACTATACATTTCAAAATGTTAGATGGAAGGATTTTCAAAGTTCACCATAAAGAAATTATAAATGTTAAAGAGACAGACATGTCTAAACCTGTTTTAAACACTTACTCAATATGTATCCACGTATCAAAACATTTCATAGCACACGACTAACATATACAATTTTGGTATTTTTATGTATTAACATCATCAACCACACCACATATTACTCACCACTTCTTTGTGATAAGAACATTTAAAATCCACCCTTCAGCAATTATGCTTTGTGGTTTGCACGTTTGTTTTACCTCCCCTGTCCTCTCTGTAGTATACTAAGGACTGGCTGTGGGAATAGATTCTCCAGGGGTAGCAGATAAGGGGTACATTGTCTGTAGGGTAATTTCAAAACAGTAACAGAGTCTGGCTACTTTTTATTATCACCCTGCTCCAGCAATCCAAAACAATGTTAGTGACAATGTTAATTTACTCCTACTCCAATGTATTTTATATGCGCCCTAAATAAAAGTTGCAGCTATGACTGAGTTTCAACAACTTATATGTTAACTTATATGTTTCAACAACTTATATGTATAAAATTAACACAATTTTATTCTTAAATAAATATTATATGTCCTTAGAT
Source organism: Glaucomys volans (assembly GCA_020662805.1). Classification (NCBI taxonomy): domain Eukaryota; kingdom Metazoa; phylum Chordata; class Mammalia; order Rodentia; family Sciuridae; genus Glaucomys; species Glaucomys volans. The sequence goes on along the minus strand of JAJEJO010004693.1, from coordinate 71,671 downwards.
TTTAATTCAGTGACTTCCCACTTACACAGTTGCTTCCCAGGCACGTGTGGACTCAGACCCAGGCATTTGTTGGGAGAGTTGTTTCCTACGGCTACAGACCTCTACCTTGCTTCCAGCACCATTGGTGTCATTGTCCTCTGAGATAACTCATATTCCTGTTTTCAAAGAGTAGACTTAAAATAAATGATGACAATGCATGATTGTAAAGATTAAGAGGACTTCCATGCTTGGGAGGCCAGCCCAGAGGCCTAGGTCCAGCCCAGCCCAGCAGAGCCCTGTGAAACTTCCAGGCCAGGGAGGCCAGCCCAGAGACAGACATCAGGCTCAGCCCAGAGCAGACATGTGAGACTTACACACCTGGGAGGCTCGACCCACAGACCCAGGCCCACCCCAGTCAGGCCCCAGCCAGAGATCTAATGCCCAGGCAGCAGTTGACCAATTGTCAACATGTGGGGGTTCCTCTGCCCACTAGCAGGAATTATACCCCACTGGGAAGCCACCATACCTAGAGGGGCAGCACCCTTCTCGGGATACCACATTATCAAGTTCCTCCCAGGCATCAGGCTACTGAAGACTAGGAGGTTTGAACAGTACAGTATAGTTTTTTTGTAGTTTTTTTTTACTTTATTAATAATAATATTACGATTATTCCTATTATACCTACTAATATACCTACTACTTTTCTTTTCTTTTATTAATATTTTAATTCCTCTGTCACTACTGCTATGACATAGTACCTCTACAGACACACTTCTTATCTCATTAATGGTATATCCTATGCCCCACCTCATCCTCTTTGTCCACCATTAGAAATTATTGTTCTTATTGCAAACCTATTGGCTAAATGGTAGAAAATAATCGAATTCATCATCTTGGTTTACTAAGACAATATGGTTAATATTTTAAAAAGGAAATTTTGAGTTAAGGATGCATATTGTTTGTATGGTGTGCTGCTAATATTGATCTCTCACTTCAAGGTGAAGTATTGGAAACCTACAGGGACACTATAAGTTTGTAGGGGGGAAACTGCGATACCTCAGATTCTCAAAGCTGGAGGGGAAGATACATGAATAACATGAGAAAACAAGGGAAGAAAGTGCCCCCAAACAAACCTAGATGCTACATCAACAGAATTCAATGACAGCAGGGCAGAAGAAATGTCAGAAAGGGAATTCAGAATGCACATAATTAAAATGATCAGAGAAGCAAACGATGAGTTAAGAGAGCAAATGCAGGCAATAAATGATAGCACCAATCAACAGTTAAAAGAACAAATGAAAGAAGCTAAAGATCATTTCAATAAAGAGATGGAGATTCTGAAAAAAAAAACAAACAAACAGAAATCCTTAAAATGAAGGAAACAATAAACCAAATTTAAAACTCAATAGAAAGCATAACCAACAGGGTAGATCAACAGGGTAGATCACCTGGAAGACAGAACCTCCTCAGATATTGAAGACAAAGTATTTAATCTTGAAAATAAAGTTGACCAAACAGAGAAAATGGTAAGAAATCATGAACAGAACCTATAAGAATTATTTAAGAATTATTGGGATTGAGGAAGGCATACAAACCAAAGGAATGAATAATCTATTCAATGAAATAATATCAGAAAATTTCCCAAACCTGATGAATGAAATGGAAAATCAAATATAAGAGACTTACAGGACACTAAATGTACAAAGTTACAATAGATCAACACCAAGGCACATTATAATGAAAGTACCTAACATACAAAACAAAGATAGAATTTTAAAGGTTGCGAGAGAAAAAATCAGATTACATTCAGGGGTAAACCAATATGATTATCAGCAGATTTCTCAACCAAGACCCTAAAAACAAGAAAGACCTGGAACAACGTATTTCAAGCTCTGAAAGAAAATGGATGCCAACCAAGAATCTTATACCCAGCAAAACTTACCTGCATATTTGAAGATGAAATAAAATCCTTCCATGATAAACAAAAGCTAAAAGAATTTGCAAATAGAAAACCAGCACTATAGAACATTCTCAGAAAAATATTTCATGAGGAAGAAATGAAAAATAACAGTGTAAGTCAGCACAGGGAGGAACTATCCTAAAGGAACAGCCAAATAAAGGAGATACCAAGTCAAGTTAAAAACCAAAACTAAGCCAAAATGACCAGGAATACAAGTCATATCTCAATAATAACCCTGAATGTAAATGGCCTAAACTCATCAATCAAAAGACATAGACTAGCAGATTGGATTAAAAAGAAAGACCCAACAATATGCTGCCTTCAAGAGACCCATCTCATAGAAAAAGGTACCCACAGACTAAAGGTGAAAGGATGGGAAAAACATACCAAACATGGACTCAATAAAAAAGCAAGGTTTTCCATCCTCATATCAGATAAAGCAGACTTCAAGCCAAAATTAGTTAGAAGGGATAAAGAAGGACATTTCATACTGCTTAAGGGAAGCAAAAATCAGCAAGACATAACAATCGTAAATATTTATGCCCCAAACAATGTTGCATCCATGTACGTAAAACAAATCCTTCTCAATTCCAGGAACCAAATAGAACACAACAGAATAATACTAGGTGACTTTAACACACCTCTCTCATCATTGGACAGATCTTTCAAACAAAAATTGAACAAAGAAACCATGAAACTCAATAACACAATTGATAATTTAGACTTAATGGACATATATAGAATATTCCATCCATCAATAAGTGAATACATTTTCTTGTCAGCAGTTCATGGATCCTTCTCTAAAATAGACCATATGTTATGCCACAAAGCTACTCTTAGCAAATACAAAAAGCTAGAGATACTACCTTGTATTCTATCAGATCATAATGGAATGAAATTAGAAATCAATGATAAAATAAAAAACAAATTACTCCAACACCTGGAGATTAAATAATACTCTATTGAATGATACATGGATAACAGAAGACATCAGGGGGAAATAAAAAAATTCTTAGAGGAAAACGAGAACAAAGATACAACATATCAAAATCTCTGGGACACTATGAAAGCAGTACTAAGAGGGAAATTCATTGCATGGAGCACATTCAATAAAAGAATGAAAAGTCAACAAATAAACGACCTCACATTACAGCTCAAAGCCCTAGAAAAAGAACAGATCATCACCAAAAGTAGTAGAAGACAGGAAATAATTAAAATCAGAGCAGAAATCAATGAAATTGAAACAAAAGAAACAATTCAAAAATTTACAAAACAAAAAATTGGTTCTTTGAAAAAATTTTAAAAGTTGATAAAGATCAAGAAGCAGAACTTGAATTATTCCTATTCTGTCATTCTGTATGACCACGTGGAGTTTTTATGCAATCTTAAAAAGTTTAAAACTGAAACTGTGTGCAAATGGGAAGGCATATTTTTGTTCAGTACATGCAAATTGATAGACATGAAAAATACGTGTAAATTGTGCATGAAATATGTCCATTTTATCTTATGATCACTATCAGAAATAATTGTTTCAAACAAAGGAGGGAAGATATTTTAAAAGTCTCTACTCTGGGGTCAAAAACTACACAAACCATGCTTACTACCACTTTCTTTCCTTGCTAAATCCTTTTAATCAGCATGTATGATATAGTTCAGATTTCCATTACTAGATATTCTGAGAGGACACACATACAGCCCAACTTATTATTGTTACAGAAACAAAGCATCAAATAAATATTTAACTTAGGTAACACAGAACTAATTTTAGAAAGAATTATAACTATATAAGTAAATTATAACTATATAAGTAAACTTTTTGAGTAAATATTTGTATATATATGAAAAACACAAATATTTGTAAATGTTTATATACATATTATATATTTTCTTGGAAAAAATAATAACATCTCTTTCAATAATTCATAGGTGAAGAAGAAATTGAAAGTCAAAATATGTAATGTTTAAAAATGAGTAACAGTATGAAGGTCTTCATACCAAATCTGTGAAATATGGACAAGGAAGAATTACAAGGAAAATTAAGAAACTTAAATGTCTTTATTAGAAAACAAAGCATTTTGATAATAAATGAATCAAACTTTTAATTCAAAAAGATAGCAGGAATAGTAACTATATTGAAAAGAAAATAGCAATTGGTAAAATAGAAAATATTTTCAATAAATATAAAAATTCTAAGATTTAGTAACAATTTGTAACTACCCTACAAATTAATAAAGAAATAATAATTTAAGTGGATTAGTAATGTGAAAAGGCAAGAAATGTATAAACTTCAGCGTATTTGAAATCAATGAAATTCAAACAAAATAAGAATTTTTGAACATCCAATGATAGAAAATCAGTGTGGAAAATGTGATCTCTAACACATTGCTGATGGAGTTTGAATTGGTACAGCCTTTTGGAAGAAAATTATCAGTACTTGTAAGCATTATAAGTGACCTTACCCTGTTGACCTGACAGTTCAATCCAAAGCAATAAGTTTTACAGAAAGACTTATTTATATATTCACAAAGATATTTGTACAAGCAGATTTATTTGCATCATTCTTTTTATAGTAAAAAACAAAGGAAAGAAGTTACCTAGAAGTGAGCCATTTCCAGCTTAGGAGTATTATGCCTCCATTAAATAGAATAATGCACACCTATGGGTACCAAAATCTAAAAAACCCTATCCCTTGTATTCCTAAGCATAATATTAATTGAATAAAGTCAAGTCATGGGGGAAAAACATACATATACTCTGATTTCATTTTTCGACTTAAATTTTTGAAACTCAAATAAATATGTATATTATAAGTAATTACATAGAAAGCAATCTAGAAGAGCACACAACAGTTTCCTCTTGGGATAGCACTGGAATTGGGGGAGGAGGATAATTGAAAATTTCCATTTTTCTTTTCATATATTTCTGTATTATTCATCATTCTTATAAGAATGTATTGATAAATAACTTTGCAATTGTGAAATGTATAATTCTAATTTAAAGGTTAATGTTAGAGCAATCAATGAAAGGCAGTCCTAAAGATGATATTAAAAACAAGATAATAGTAACATTTGTAGAAGCAGCTTAACTGAGTTCAAGTCCTGTTACTGTGCAATCTTGGAAAGGTAAATAACTTCTTTTTTCTCTATTTCCTCAGCAGTCAAAGAGGGGTAGTTATGATATCTATCTCATAGGATCCTTTTGAGCATTATTTGAGTTAATGTGTAAAATTCTCAGATATAAAGCACTTAATGCACATATGAAAATAGTACTAGTTATTCTTATTAAAGTCAAGAGAGGAGCATTTTTTCCACAAAAAATGTTTAATATTGTCAAATTGGGATTGGATGAGAAATGAAACAACTGAGATATTATTTTCACATTAAAAAGGATTGAAATCAAAGGAATAGTTACAGTTGAGTCCCCAAATTAATAAGTGAAAAGTGGGTGCATGAAAAATGTTGATGCCTTTAAAAAGTATACAAGAAAAAGAGTGTAATGAGAATGTAAATTTATTTGTGGGAGAAGGAGCAAAGGAAATGTCTTTAGAATAAAAATATTCAGTGTGTTCATAACAAAAGGAATCAGTGGAATGTAGGAAAAGGAATCAGTAGACAAAAGCCTAAAAGGATGATGTGTGGTACAGGTGATTGATGGAAAATGGTTCCAGAAGCAACAGAAGAGAGATGAATGAATAGCACAGTAAGAGGTTATAGAGAAGTTTTATTTTCAATTAGGAATTAAGGCATGGTTCAACATTCAAAAATGGCAAAACTAACATAGCATGATAATTCTACAGTTTGAAATCTTTTCTCTATGCCAAGAATACTTACATTGCCAATATGGAGAAGGGCTGGTGCCATGGTAGCTTAGGAGATGACTGGTTATCTCACTGAATGACAAATTAGGACATTAGAAGGACAGGAGGAAAGTGCAGAGGCTCAGAACCATTGATGAAAGTTTAAAAGAATTGTGGAGGTATGAAGGAAAGTTATGGAAGCTTAAGAAAGAGTGTGGTAAATCAATCAGTCACAAGAAAAGGAAGTTTCCAAACCCTTCTCCAGTACAGGATAGAATGAAATTGGTGAAATGAATTATTTATGTAAATGTCCAATGAATGCAGACATTATTTTTAGCACTATCATTTCCTTTAATGTTTTTGTAGTATTTCAAATGCCATGTATTTAACATATTAAATTGTATTCAATCATAACATAATGCACTTACTACTGTTTTTAAAATAGACATTTAATGTATTTGTGGACTCCTACATTTCAGAGTCTAATTTGTTTTTATGATTAGAAAATAAGAGCAGAACCTACAAGCATAGTTTCACCAACATTGTACAGCTAATAGTATTTGTGTCTGCTGTGTTCTGAGGCAAAAGATGATGTGTAAGGAAAGGAAAGGCCAGAGTAAAGAGTGAGCCTGGGAAAGTGGAGTGGGAGGAACTTAGGACATTTGCTCCTCCACCTGTTCTGACCTGCCTTTCCCAGGCCTACAATTGTTCTAATAGAATCGATCCCCTTTTGAGGAGGTATTTGGAAAGGAGACAGATGAATGGACAGACACAGGAGAAAGTAAAAAATAGCAATGTATGACTTGGTGACAAAGAAATGTAATTTTCTGGGTATGTGATCCTTGAAGCTCATATGGCTGTTTCTCATTTCAAGTAAACTTGGTATACTAAAATGATGTTTAATATGTACAAAATGTAAACCAGAAGGTTGTTATTCACTGTTTTCTCTCAATTGGCAAGAGACTCATGGTACTCAACCTAAAACTCCATCTACATATAATGCATTCAAATGTCTCAAATTCTGCCCAAATTCCAAAGAAAAAACAAAACTATGCTAAATACAGGTCAGCAATAATATACCTGCACTTCTAAAGGCCTAATGTGGGCAAGAATAAATGATATTTTTACACGTTTAATTACCTTTCTGGTAGATAGAGTGGTTTTCCTTAGTTATTTAAAAAGTGTAATTGGGAGATTTAAGGGAGAGGAAGTTTCTGCTCAACAAGTGGGTTGGCTGAATTAGAAGTATTTTCTTCCTTTGTCACCTCTAAAATTCAGAAAATGCTTTATAATATACATTTGAACATCTATGTCCTTTTCCTGTTGTTAGATCTCTGTAACACTTAGCGTGGAAAATACCAGGCTTTATCCCTTTTTGATAACTAATTAAACCTGATTTAGTGGAGACTTTATGTGTGCCTTTTCCCTCATATTTCATTTATGGATATGGACAGCTACCCATTTTTACCACGCGTTGTATGTTGAAAGATCAAATACATCAGCATAATTTAAATAAATCCGAGCCCTATAAATTCCCACTGGATACAAGACCACAAATGGAAACAAGAGCAAGGGCATGTTCAATGACATTAAAATACAACTAATTTAAAACACAAAGGAAATACGTTTCTATCGAGTACCTAATAAATCTACAGCATTCATTTCCACAGAATTTTAGTGAGCCAAATACCTCAGCTACTTTCAAGAAAAAAATACACATTCATAGCCTAGGAACAAAATATTTGTGGCTCTAAGACTCCACAGACTATCGATTAAAATGCTTTGTTTTTGAGTCAAAAGAGATTCTAAGCAACTTTCCAGATTAGTTAAAACTCCTTGACAATTACAGAATGTGCTGTAGAAAAATATCTTTATATTTGGAGTCTTTGTTTATTGAGTTAATTCATTTCTGGGCTTATTTCAAATGGCACTGAAGTCACAGATCTGGACAAATTTTTTCTTGATTATCTTTGAATTGATCACATCAGTGTATCATCAGTATAATCAAAATAATCTCTCTGAAGACTGAATAATATGTAAAAACAATATTTTTATGATAACACAACTATATTTGTGTCAGAGTATTAATGGAAGAGAAGGAAAAGAAGATAAAAATGAGAGAGGATGAGAGCTGGAGGGAAAAAAGAAAGAAACAGAACTGGGTTGGCATGTGATAATATGACTCAAGCCACAGAGTGGTTCAGGACCAAATCAAAGAAATCAAAGTTTTCTAATTAAAAAGCAAAAGCTTTATTTTTCCTTTATTATTACTGTTGTTTCCTATTGCATGCTCTTTCATGTAATGTGGATCCCAATATGTATTTTATATTTTTGTGTTTTTTTGTTTTGGGGGGGTTTTTTTTGTACCAAGGATTGAACTTAGGGACACTTAACCAATAAGCCATATTCCCAATCCTTTTTTGTATTTTTTAGAGACAGGGTCTCACTGAGTTGCTTAGCATCTCTTTGAGTTGCTCAGTGCCTCACTAAGTTGCTGAGGATGGCTTTGAACTCTCAATCCTCCTGCCTCAGCCTCCCAATGCACTGGGATTACAGGCATGTGCCACTGCACCTAGCTCCAATATTTTTCTTTTTATTCCTCCTATTTTGCCAGCAATTACCAAAGGAAGGAGACTTATGTGAGCTTACCTTTATCCAGATACCTTCTTATAAGCACCTCTGAGGTTAAGAAAGCTAACTGTCCCTTCCTGAGAGCCTAAGATTCTGAATGCCATTAGTGAACTCTCTATAATTATAGGCCCATGATCATTGCATTAATTAAAACATTAAGCATAAAATCTACTATATCACCAGAACATCAAACGACTCTAGAAATAAAACAATGAATAGACTAAAATCCCCATTTTTATGCACTTATACTCTACTGACAAAAGAAAGGAATGAGGGAGAAGGTAGATGATTTAAAAATAAAGTAGGTAATACTGTAGAAAGATGGATGTAAACACAATAGAGAAAAATGAAGAAGAAAATGTGAGTAGAGTATATTTGTAAGGCTGGGCAGGCAACGGTGCAGTTTTCAGTAGAATGGTCAGGAAAATTCTCACTGAAAAGTGTCACCTTGAACACTACACAAAATAAGAGAATGTCATTGGACTAGCTTGAGAAGAGCATTCAAAGCAGAGGGAAGGCACAGAATGCAAATCTCAGAAGCAGAACCTTGTTTGGCATGTTTGAGAAGAACAAGGCCAACGTGGCTTGAGCTGGGAAAGCAGCAAGACATGCATTGGAAGACATCATGGGGAAAGGAGATAAGGTACATAATGTGCCTTGTGGACCCAGATAACAACACTGGATTTAATTTGAGAAAGATGGAGGTCTTTGGAGGATATTGACAGGTTGTATTACAATCCTACTCATGTTTTAACAAGACCATTCATTCTTGCTTCATATGTAAATGAATCCGAAGCTCTCAGTAAGTAGATGTATGGTAGAAGATGTAGAAATAAAAGTTTTAGAAACAGATGCAGAATTTAAAACCATGAAGGTTGATGGAAACTTACAAAGAAATCTCATGAGAAGGACAATAAGATAGGGTAGATGGGAGCTTGTTGGAAAGTAATATGTAAGGGTTGGAAAGAAATAAATTAATGGAATCCGAGCAGGAACTGTTCAGTAAAGTACGAGAAGAAACACAAATACAAGAGGTAAAGACTGTCAAGCTTCCCTAAAGACACAGATGACCTTAAATACCATGAATTTGGACTGATAAATATATGTGGTTGTTGAATTCATTCACCAGTTCTTCTATTCTAGTAGCAGCATAGAAGCTATTTTTTTCATTTTTTAAAATTATTGGTTCTTTTTAATTATGTATGACAGTAGAACCCATTTTGATATAATTATACAGCAGGAAATATCTTTTTTTTTTCACAGTGTAGATTCACATGATGCATATAAGCTTACATATACATAGGGTAAGTAATACTGTCTGTCTCGTCAACTATCTTTCCTTCCCCCACCCCCTCTCATCCCATTACAGAATTGATTTAGGACTGTTGTTTGGCTAAGCAACTGTAATAAAAAATAAGAATATCAGATAATTGAGTAGTGCAGATATTGGTGAGAGTGTGGATATTCAGTTATGTGGTTCTATACAGGTATGAGCAATTAAATAAATAAATACATACATACATACATACATACATAAATAAATAGGAAATGTAGGAATCAAGAGTTTGAAGAGCAGATTTAGTAAGAATGAGGTTGAAATTGAGGATAGTGAAAGGTCGTTATAGAGTAGGATTTCAATGTTTAAAATTCTTAGTGTGGAACATAATATAATGAAATATAATTCTGTAAAACAATCAAATTAAAATTTGATGTCTTTGTTAGTGGATCTTAGGAATAGAGAGTTTTAATTCATGATACAGATCTGATTTCATTTAATTTGTTTTGTTGTTTTTATAAAATCTCAAGCTAAAGTGCTCCTTTCCAGGTGCTTTAGTTAGAGATATCTGTTCCAGCATATGCCATCTGACCACTTTATGCAAAATTGAGGGGCTCAGTGTAGGAAAGCTACCCCTAGTTTACAGCATCCTCTTTTACAAGGCTCATTTCAGACTGGATGTTACCATTTTATTCAAACTTATATCACTCCAGGAAGTTCATAAAAATTTTGACTATGATTAGTTTGCCAAATACTACTTGAGTGTTTCTTGCTCAAAACAATCTGAGTTAAAAGCATTCATACCTATTTAGTAAAACCAAGAAAATCAGATGTAAAGAAGCAAGTATGCATTATTTAAATAAACATGTATCATTTTCTACCAAATATAATTATAAAGATGTTTAATTTTAAACTTAAGCAGCATATCTCTCGTTAAAGATGCTAACACAGATGTCTAGGTCTGCTCATACTTTTCTAACTTCTCTGTATCTGTTCTCCTAAATCAGTAGAGCAAGGTCTGCAGGTGTAATTCCTTTCTTAGGGTGAATGCTGAAGCAAATTGCCTCAACTTTCTCTTAGGCAGAGTGCACTACTTTGAGTTTGCTTCTAGCCCTTTAAATTCCAGTCACTAAGTGTGAACTTAAATTTTCTGCTTCACACCAGTTTTACAGGTATTTAAGTCTTTCTTGCTGTCAGTGAATGTTCACTACTTTAAAGCTCTGCATAAAATCATGACATAATGACCCAAAAGATTTCTTTTGGTCATTAGTCTCCAAGTGTCTCTCTCTAATGTAAACCTACAAGGGAAGTTTGTAGCTCCCTGTAATTAGAGTGAAATCAAGATTTCATGGTCCTCAAAGCCAGTACTCCCTAAAGTAAATCTAGCAGCATAAACTTCTCCTTTTTCACTTTAAAACAAATATCCATTTTCTGCAGCAAATAGAGAATTCATCAAGAGAAAGAAATTCTCATAAAAGCTTAATTAGATGTTAAGAGAAATAAGCTAAAAGAATTAATAAAAGGGAAGATCATTTTGGGCATAATTTGGTGAATAATGTCACTAGTGTGTTAAAACAGGGAGTAAAAGTTATGCAAAAAGGAACAAAAAGGCAGAGAAGAGAAAAAGAAGCAAATCCTAGAGATGTATAAGGAGAAAATGAAGAAATGAAAGAAGACAAAGGGTAGTAAATTTTATAGAGATAATAGAAATTTTCTACCATTATCAAGCACAGTATTATTTTAATAATAATATTTTAAATATTAAATAGCAGAATAATACAGAATATTTTCTTAATAAAGTTTTATTTACATACCATTGCACTTTTTATCTAATGTGTTGCCATTTTAGTAAAATTGCCTGTATGCCTCTTCCTTATATCATTGAATAGATTATTTCATATAGGTAAGTTCATATGAAAACAGAGTAATCATACACTGTTTCAAATGCAGTGTGCATTAATCAGAATACTCAGTTCTACTTGGGTAAACACAGTTACAATGCCAAAGTTTTATATTTTATGAATACTTGACTCTTTGATCAATCTTAAAGGATTACCCACTCATTTAAAGTATTGAAATATCCCCCCAAAATCCAATGGGTGTTTCCTTATAACAGTATGCTCAGAATTAGGCAAATAGAAAAAAATTTGGTAGCATCTTTAAAAATAAATAAATAAATGAAGTATCTGATTGTGATTGCTGTTTTGTAGGTTCAGACATTTTAATGCATTCTTTCTTGGAAAAAATAACAATAACCAGGGACAATAATTACAGGCAAAACTTTGCGACACCAATTGCCTTGAAAAAGGAAACAAATATTTTCCCCCCACACACAAGAAAAAATACTGTCCATTCCTGTCAGCCTTTTCAACCTCTTTTGTGTTCCAAGAAATTGCGAGTAATGAAAACAGGGCAGAGCCAATCAAATGGGTGTGTATACTAGTGCACTGTGAGAGTTGAAAGCTCTGCATTTAAAATAAGGTTTATGCATAATTCATAGGCTATGCATGTTTATGTAAATTACCAAAGGCGGAAGTGTATACGAAACCAGAATCTGAGGTAAAATGACGATGTTATAATATACTGCTGGACTTGCATCTTACCAATTCAACATACCCCGTTATACTATTCTTGAAAATTACATCATATGCCAGTTCACAGTAGGAAACCTAATAAAACTTTGAGGCTTACACACTTTGTATATTTCTCAACATTCCTTTCAAATTCAATATATCATTAAATGCTAAAACTGAACCATACATATTTCAGAGGGCACAGAAATAAAGATGTACACATTGATTCCTGTAAATGAGTGTTATATAAGTAGAGGGAAATAGAAACAGTGCCTAGAAATTTAGTTTAAAAATAACAGTTTTTAATGTATGGGGTTTTCCAGTAATGGGGGGGGGGACAAACTGAGCCCTTCCTTCTTCAGAAATAGAGCCAGTGAATCCTGGACCTAATATCATGTTTGGAAGGCCACCTCCCACCTAATATGGAACACAGGAGTGGTCTCTGGCTGGCAACATTTAGCTCAAGACTCATCTTCTGGGTTACAGTGTTCTTTTGAATCAGTCATTGTGGGCTGCCAGCAGAGGAGACTAGCTCATTTGCATGAGCTCTCCACCTCCTGGTCAGCCCTGAAAATCTTGCCAGCTTAGCACTGAATTGTCAAAGCAGCGTTTGTGAAAAAAAGAAATTAATAAATAAGGACTTCCAAAGAAAACACTGTCACTGAATTAAGTCCAATGCACCTGAAATACATTGCTCTGTTATCTTTTCAATTGTTACAAATATAGCAGGCATTTTAAAGTCATTTCTGTTTATTCCCTTCCTAATGTACTCTGTGAACCATTTTTCACATATGTTAACGTACTATATGCAAATGGCGTTTAATGTGTTTTACTCACAGAATGCATTTACAAATCATTTCGTGTGTGAGGGAAAGCAGTTGCTTCACTTCTGCATGTAAAACTGAAAAAGGAGAAGTGTATATATCACTATATTTCTTAAATGATAGAATATTTAAATGGAATGAGGAAAGCTCACAGATGCTATAATAGAAATTGTCTGTGTACCTAATTCACCTACTAGTACCTTTTTCTCACTTCATAGACCTTCAAAATCTAGTTGCTGAATTTTCTCTAAGAATTTTAAGCTCTTGTCATTTAAAACAATTATCCTTTCCATTATGCATAGGTCCACATGCACTGTTCCTCTTAGAAAATCAAAAGAAAAGCTAAGAAACAGCAAACACTTCTAAGTGAAGCAAAAAATTAAAACATTTGTGCTCCATATAATATTGCAGTAACTGGGAATAATTTTACACACATCTAATCATCATGTATGTTTTATTCATGGCACTTACAGACTTTCAAATAATTTGCAACATAATTTGTTTTATTTTAAATACTTCTTATACACTAAATAATATAAAATCACCAGGTATTAGAATGTAGAATAGGTTAAATACAGAAGATGTATTAAATTCAATTTTATATAATATGTAACCCAAAATGAACATCTCTAATTGTTACAATATTATGTGCAGAATGTGTACAGCATAATGCTTTTATTCTGCTAATTTATAAAAATAAGTTCCCTAACTGGTTATTATTTTTCCCTCACATATAGAATGACTGGGGAAAATGCTGGCAATTACTCTGTGAATGGTGTTCCACCCTGGCATGAAGCTATGACTAATTTGCATATAGCATTGTTGGAAATGAAGCCTGTGACATACAGATCATCATCAACATTGGGAATGCACACTGCCAACTGTACCTCCTCATACAAATAGATACTGCCACTTATGGATCAAAGGGAGTGTTGCGACTGCAGTCCTTAGCTATTAAAACACATCACGCTGCAGGAATTTTAAATGTGGTTTTTTAAGTGGCGCCCTTATCATTAGAAGGATATTTTTCCTTTGTTATGTAAGCAAAAGGAATTTTCCTTATAAAGTCATTCCAGGAAAATATTGATCTTTTACCTGTATTGCCATATTTCCCCTTAAAGAAAAAAGCTTATAGTACAAAAATAAAAATTTGCAATTATTTGTTATGTTAGTAAACAGTACTTTGTATTTTTTCATAATAGAAAGACAATAAAGTCGTCTTTAAATTTTAGAATAAGAAAGAGAAAGAACAAAATGTGGTTACAATTCACTAATCTTTGAACGATGGCTTCGTAGTTTCCATGGTGACATGAATCTACAAATATAAACTCAAGTGAGGCAACTTTTACCCCATTTACCACAAAGAAAAAAAGGTAAAAGAGAATTTTATTTGCAATTACCTGCATAATTATCTTCATATTGTATATACATCACTGATTGGTTTATCTTTTGCTACTTATCTTTTTGTATTTAAAAAATCTAAACATTTTTGTTCTGCAGATTTTAGAAGTATAGATATTTTTAATTGTTCTTTTTAGTTATACATGACAGTAGAATTCTAAATATTTGAGTATAACATAATATGCACTTATTATTTCTTGGTGTTAAATAATTGGTGAATTGGTTGTAGAACTTGAAGAGATATAAACTCTCAGCAGTAAGATCTTTCTGTATCAAAATTTTTGAAAGAGGGCCCATAAATGCATTACAGACCTTCTGGGACTACCTATAGCAGATTGTTCCTATATGTTATGTGTCAAGACTTGCCTATTGAGGCATACACAGTTGGTATGCACTGGAGTATAATTTACAAAGTATGCCTACAAGATATTTCTAAAATGTCCTCACCTACCTTTTTGTGGTCCCCTAATTTTCATGAAGCTTCATTGTGTAGTTTTTGTTTTGTTTTGTTTTGTTTTGTTTTGTTTTGTTTTGTTTTGTTTTGTTTTGTTTTGTTTTAGTGAAGAAACTGGATGATTGGTAATGGTCGATAAGAGGAAAATCAGTCAAATGTGGACAAGGCTGGCCTGATAAGACTGAAATGCAGTATGCTTTGGGTTGGGGAATAATTTCCAGCTGTGTTCTAGTTTAAGAAAATGTAGCTTAACTCAGTCACATGTTTCATACAGGTAGTATTTTTCAGATGACACCAAGTTAGAAGGGGTTGCTAACACCTCAGAATCAAAGATCAGAATTAAAAGTGACCTTGATAAATTGAAGAAACAGCATGAACCAGATGAAAATACTGGTTAGCCACAGTTGCTTCAGGGGAAAACCTTCTAAGCTAGAATTCATCATTCATTTATTTATTCATTCATCAAATAGTTATTGAATAATTATTGCTGGCTCCTAACTATATATCATTAAGTATAAACACATTTTGAGTTTGAAAGTCTATCTTTCCTTCATTTAACGATTGGCTCCTTCTAGAAAATCAGTTCCTTTCAAAATTGTGGGTTCATATGTTGTGCAGAACTGATAGTCTTAAGAAGAAAAACATAAGCAGGTCAACAAAAACATCATCATCTTGATATGTAGATATATACACCTCCTCATTATTTTTAAAGATAAGTCATACTTAATGTTTAACTTTGGGTTACTATCAGGTTATAATAAAAACAGTTAAAAAGGTATTATACTGGTTCAATCTTTGAATGCCAAAGTTCAGGAATATTCAATGCATATTTAAGAATCTGATTCCACTAGTGTCTTAGTTGTGTTTCCACCCTAGCTACCTGGAAGAAGGGTAATCATCTATACCAGTTTGAATGGGGCAGTTTACTCCTGCTGTCTCAGAATAATAATTAATCTATCATTAACAGAAGTGGTCAATTCAAATAATAAATTATGTGCCTTCCATGCATTGAGGCGTCTCTACAACTATACTTCAGCTGAGCCTTTTTTGTTTATTTTTTATTAATGCATATTAATTATATAAAATAATGGGTTTCATTGTGGCATATTTATACACATATATAACATAATCTGATCATATTCGTTCTCCCATTACCTCCCTTTTCCTTCTCCCTCTGATTAAAAAAAAAAAAAATCTGGGAATATAACTCCATGGTTCAGCTCCCTTGGGTTCAATTCCCAGTACCAAAAAAATAAGACAAGCATCACATGGTTTTTTCCCATATATGGACTCTAGGGGAAAAAAAGTGGACGTGAAAGAAAGGAGAGGATATGAAAAAGCCGAGCCTTTTGATGATGTCAAATAAGATGCCATTCCTACACTCTGACAGGTCACTGAATACTGGGGGAGACATAAATATAAACAGAGTTTTTCAGGGTAAATCAGGACCTAAAGGAAAATAAAAACCTTCATACCAAGTTACAGATAAAAGGGGGTTAGTGTTCAAGAATCCATTAAAGCTGTCAAATTTGAGAACACAAGACATCAAAGCCTAATTAGCAACTTATCAGACACAGTTCACCTTTGTACAAAAACCACTTTCGATAGGTATAAGTAACTTCAAAACAGGTTCCAGAGCCTGTGAAAAATAGGCAGAAATGATAATGGTATATGTACCAGTAATACCATTAAATAAATCATACACACACGTATGTATACACACATATATAAATATTGAAAAAAATTTCTAACCCTCTTCCAGTCCTTTATTTTATCTATCCTTGAAGAAAACAATGTATATGTTTTTCTGGTAACAAGCATTTTATAATTGTTCTCATATTGTTTATCTCCTCTTATTTTTATAACCTTAGGTATGAGGAAATAAAGAGTTAAAATTTTAAACAGCCACTGATATGCTCTCTAAAGCAATTATTCCTTCTGTCACCAAGAGATAAATGTACTACCACAAGACATTACAAATGTGCTCTTCCAGACTCTAATACAAATTACTGTCAGACCACACCACTTAAAGTCTTCCCCCTCTTATTTAGTAAAGACAATTTCTTGTGAAATTTTTTACACAGGAAGAAGAAAATATCTTGCTTTGATGATTGTTGAACACATTTTTAACAATTTTTAACCTACTTTAAATAACATTAACTGCTTATTATTAACACCTAAAACCATTCAATACTGAGACTTACAGACATTCAGGAACAGGTTGGTGAAGAAGAGAGGTTTTGGCACCAGGTGAGTTTTCTATTATCTGTTACTGTAGCAAAAGCAATGAGGTCAATGCAGGGAATGCCAATGGTAACTCTAATCCTAAACAAGCCTCTGAAAGAAGAATTTATTGCAAAAATTACAGCAAAGTTTTACCTCAATATAATCTCCTCCCTAGAAGGAATTATCTTGTCATCATTCAGAGCCTATCAATCTTCCAAGAGATTGTGAACATATAACTTCTAAAACTAATAATAATACTGTGATCCTTAATGAAACATCTCCTCATCTACTTTCCCATCAGGAATGGGAATGTATCACAGTTCTATATTTCTGACTTTCTGTGTGGTTACTGATGAATGACTAGATCTTTCTGCTCTCATCTGTTCACCCATTAAAAGCAAGAACATGTTTTGTGGAGAGTTTGTATTGAACCAAAACTAATGAAAACTTTGAAGAACAGCCACATGCACGTTCTTGATGTGTAATTATTCCTCTCCACTTGAATCGCAACTCACAGCCTGCTCCTAAGATCACACTGTGAAATGTTACATCCCAGACCTCATATCACTTCCATGGTCACACCCTGTCAGTTGCTTCTGGTTGTGCCAGGTGATGATGTCAATCTTTATCGTCACAATTAGGACCTATTTGACCCAATGTCTCAGTCTAATTTTTCTGTCACCCCATGCTTCACTAACATGCAATCTCTACTCCAGCTGCTCAGGGCTTAGGTCAGTTTTTAAACACATGTAACTGTTTCCCAGAGAAAGGCTGTGCACACATTGTTCCCACTTCCTGGAAAGTACTTCTCCCCAAACTTCACAAGGGCTGCCTCTTCACCCTGTTCATCTTTGTTTAATGTTCACCTTCTCATGGATACCTTTCCTGATCCTTTGTATATACTATCCCTTTCCATCAATCACCTCAGCAATCTGTATTTTTTTATAGTATTTATTGTTTTTATGTAAACCTTGTTTGTCCACTATACTAATGGCCCTCCAAAGCAGGAACCACATCTGTATTGTGGGTCCAGTGCTTGTATTTCCTGCACCAAGCCCAATATCTGGCACACAATTATGTGCAAATCCTTTCTCCTAAAAGCAGATGGAAAAATAGTAAATGGCATAATAAGCAAGAGAGAAAGCTGGCATTCCACATGCATAGACATGCACAATCACAGAGAGACAATGAAAATTATGCAAGAAAGAAAATAAAGTTATGCTTTAGCATCTGAAGAAGATGAGCAAGAGTAACTCAACTCCTAAGAATACCATGTTCTTGGGAACACCCCCAAATCTTTCCACTTTGGGTTCCCCAAACTCTGGCAGTCAGTAATTAAATGGCAGACAGGAGATCACCAGATCCCACATCAAGCAAACTGATTAACCAAAGAGAAAAACACACACAGAAACAGACAGTTGAGAATCATGCAGCAACCAACCAGGACCCCATCTAATCACCACATAATGATGATCATGATTTCACTACTCCTTTCTGTGCATCAGAATTTTCAGTCAACCATTTTTTTGCTTCTGTTAAATATAAACAGATAATCTATGATTTGAAGAAATGTGAAGAAAGCCTTTAGAAAAACAGCTTAAAAAAACAAAGCAGAAGGGAGCTGGGCACACAGCTCATTGGGAGGCCTGCTTAGCTTATGCAAGGTGCTAGGCTCAATCCCAAGCACCCAAAAAGATAAAGAAGGAAAAAGGCGGGGGGGGGGGTGCTAAGAAAAAAGTCCATTCAGTAAAGGAAACTTTAAAATCTTTTCCTCAGAAGATATTAAACCTATTAAGAAGAAGAAAAAGGAGAACCAAGAGGAGAGAGGAGATAGAGAAGGAGAAACTGTAGCAGCAGTGGCAACCTCTATGAAATTGTCATTCTAAGTAACAAAATGCTATTAAAATTAACATGAAATAAAAATGAAATACTGACAGAAAAGTTGGTTGACAAGACTCTCAAAGATAGAAGAAAAGCATATAGGATGGAAAATAGGGAATAATAAATTTTGAGGACAAGGTAAAAGATCAATATAAGAAAAACTAGAGTTTGAGAGTAAAAGGAAGATTATCAATGAAATGATACAATAAAAGTACCTATGAAAAAAATGACAAATACCTCCAAATTGAAAGAGCTCTTCAAGTATCCAGCATAATAAATGAACACGGACTGCATCAATGCAATTAATCAGGAAATTTCATCATCCTGGCAAAAATAGAAACCCTCAAAAGCTTCCCAAGGTAAAATAACGTTTTTAAAATAGGATCAAGACTCAGAATTACATCAGACTTCTGAAAAGGAATCCAGATAAGCAGTGAACCCATGTTTTTAAAATGTGTTGGACAGAAGCTCTTCAACATCAAATGTTTTCGCTGGCCATATCAACACTTAATTATTCAAGTAGAATAAAGACATCTTCAGAGGTACAAAAACTCAAAAATTAGGGCTGGGGATATAGCTCAGTTGGTAGAGTGCTTGCCTTGTAAACAGAAGGCCCTGGGTTCAATCCCCAGCACCGCCAAAAACAAACAAACAAAAACCTCAAAAATTAGGTTCTACTCATCTTTTCTCAAAAATCTACTATGGGATGTGAACTATCAAAGAAAGCAGAGTCAATCAAGAAAGAGGAATGTGTGGAAGCAAGGACATGGGAGTCTAACATTGCAAAAGTCAACGTGAAGTCCCAGCATATAATTGCACAAAAGCCTCAGAAAGCAGCAGTACAGATGGGAGCAGGAAGGCTGGAGGTCTACAGAAGGATGTCTTAGAACCTCATGAAACCAGTAGAATTTCTCAAGTTTAGGAAAGAACTGAAATGAAATTTATACTTGTTCACAGAGTTTGGGATAAGAGAATCCTGGGAACCATGGAAAGTGAAAATGAAAAATGAATTTTTCATCTATAGGAAATAACAAAAAGTTGGACAACATAAGAAGTGTGATCAAAAGTCCCTTATATTGCAAAACTATAAGTAGTGTCTGCATAGTAGTGACCTAAACAAAAATACCAAATACAGAAGCTGCTAAAAAATGAACTCAGCTATTTTGCCACCTGGGACTGCAGGGCCTATGTTGCCAGATCTTGCCACCTTTTAAATAATATGAACCCCAAACCAAACATGCTTACAGGCACCTGTAGCCCATTTGGTGCCAGTTTATGACTTCTGGCTATTCTGATTGGCCCAGAAACTAGCCTGGTCACACTTACATATACAAATGAAAGCTAAAATAAGGCTATAAAATCAACTGTGGAAAACAAAGATTCTTTTCATTCATGCCCACCTGGAGGAATCCAGATTTCTTCTCCACTACAGCTTGCATATTAGGAGAACAGCTTGGGATTCTTGTAACAGAGTGCCTAAAAACTCATTCTCTGAACAAAGCACTGCATCTATAGGACTGAGTGATGTCCTTGTGCAAAGATTGATATGGGTACCTGGCAGACCCTCAATAAATAGTTATGACCATTTTGAATAAATGATTTTTTGTCTTTTCCAATGCCTCGAAATGTTTACATCTTCCCCAAACACTCCAAAGAAGAGGTAATCGTTCTCCATTTTGTTTACCTCTGCATCAACTACTTGCCACATTTTTAATACTGATCATTCTGTAATAAAAATTACATATTTTATGTCTGCTTTACCCAAAGTCTATAACCACTTTGAATGCAGGAATTAATTATTTTTTAAATTGTGTGTCCCCAATAACAATTTATTATACTCATTGCTCATTTGTTGTTTGCCAGGCTTATCTTATACTAACTTCATATCATTTAATCTCCATTGTATCCTATAAGACCAGTACTGTTACCATCACCATTTTACCATAGCATAGTGCCTAGCATCTAAATAATCATTTAAGAAGTGCTGTTGAATAAATGTATAAACAAATGTATTTGGATCTGGACATCTAGATAAGATATTCAGAAAATCTGAGAAGATACATCACTTCTTAGGTTATCTATCAAAGTAACAACTGTAAGGTTCTTTCTTTACCTGTGACTCTGAACATGCCCATAGACAAGAGCAGGCAAATATTCATGTGGGAGCCCCTTGGTAGGAGACATAGCGCATCACATGTGACTAGAGACTTAAAGTAGGTCCCCTGAAGTGGTACAACATAGTGGTCTTGACTGGTAAATTGGAGAACCCATGAGAATATACGTTAGATAGTGGTTATTTTTGAAAGTACAATGGAGTTTAAAAGTAAAGAAATTGTATTGCTAAATGATTCAACATTTTAAGATCATCTTGTGAAAACCTGACACATGCTGTTTTAATTTGATTTAACCCCAGAAGCACAATCTAAGACAAAGGTTTGATGTAGGTAGGTAGTTTGGGGAAATGATCCAAGAAAGAGGAATGGGAATGCCATAAATAGAAAATTCACCTGAAGAAAAGACTACGCAAAGGTTTAGGTGGTTTTAGAACTGCAGATCATGAGGGCTCAGTCTCCCTGAGGAAAGATATGTGACTCTCAGAATCATATGTCCAAGACACGACACAGAGATGTATTTATTTACCATCTCCCATTGGTCAAGAATTGTACCCACAGGATGTTAACACCTTCACACTTCCAGGCTTTTACATGCCTCAGAATGAACAAGCAAGACCTGTAGGCATTCCACAAGGCCATGGCAGAGAAATTTTATACTGAATATAACAGGCAAATGGTGCAGCTAAATAGGATGTTGTCAGACTATACATCCAAACAAAATAAGTGGACCTAAAAGATGTGATGGCCTGGTAAATGTTCTATGTATGCAACAACCTTATACTATTCTTATAAATGAAGAGAATAAAGTTCAGAGATTTAAAAAAATGTTAGTATCTGGTTTTAGTTAATTAGTTAATTTAAAAAAAAAACTATAAAGTCCATATTCTATATGAAGCATTAAACCTGGAGTTGGGAGGAATGCAGAACAAATAAATACTGCAGATCCTGTATTCATGTATTTTTAAATTAAAATGAACAAAAACATGAATGTATGTGAATAAAAATGGAAAATACAAATAGAAGTAATTAAAATGCTGAAATTTGTTTATTTCAGATTGTATAGATTCCCGGAGTTTAGAGGAAAAAGGGATCAATAAATGCCAAGGTTGTTAAGCAAAGCATTGCAAAAGAACTCATGGTTGCACAGACCTCCTAGGATGAGCACATTTTTTACAAATGGAAAGACAATTTAAACTTATTTGTGATTGTAATACTGCTGCCCACTCACATTTTCTTGTGGGAGAATGAATCCAACTGTGACCACTGATGAAAACATAGTAGGTTTTTTACCAGATAATACCATATTGCCCAGTATTCAGACCAAAAATGTGTTTATCTTAGATGACCAAAGAAGTGTGAGCACAGAAGAGAGAGAGAAAGGAAGAGTGGGGGGAGGCATGGGGGGCGGGCAGCTTTGATGGACCTATCCAGAATATTGTGATTTGAAATTACTGGATCAATCTAATTTAATTTGTGCACACATATAAGTTTGTGGTTATTATCCTATAATTTTAATTCTTTGGACTTTTGGTCTTATTCTGGTCCCACAGCAGGAGATCTGCTTCTTTCTAGAAACAATAGTGACCATCAGGAATAGGCATCTGACTCAAGACCCACTAATGAGCACCAGTAACCACCTGTGACGTGGTCTTCTGTGAAAAGACAAGCAAGTCCATTCAGCAACTCATTCCCAAAATACTAAAATTAAAAACTCAACCACTTGCCACCTATAAGTCATGAAAAAAGTACCATGAGTTAGACTAGGGAAGCAAGGTAGTGAAACTTTTTAGCAGAGGACTTAAAATCAGTGAAGTGGAGCATAATGTGGATATACAGTTTAACAAAAGCTTAAGAGACTGAATGAGCTTAGATGCATACCCAGGATATCCCCTGCTTTCAACCCAACACCCACTCTAACCATCAGACCTCTTTTTTTAATACCTTTTTAGTGTTTCTTCAACTAAGGGGAAAAGTGAAGAATTAAATGTATAAATAAGGAAAATATGGGACAGAGATCATCTTGTGTCCAGAGCAAAGATTGTGTGTTGAAATTAATGGGAAATGGGTTAAATGCTATGCCAAGGACTTGGAAAGTCTGGCTTTGGGATCATTAATCATGAAAAAAAAATCTTCTCTATATTTGGTTTAAAAACAAATATAGACAAACACAAAGTTTAAAATAGGAGATCACAGGGTCTTAACCTTTCCTACCAAGATATTTACACAAAACACATCAGCAGAAGAAAAGAGGCTTAAGATAATCTAAAAAAGTCACACTTTCTGGGAAAATCATATCTACTTTGTATTTTATAATAGTTCTATTGACTATCAAAGAAAACCATTTCTCATTGCCCTAAATAAGAGCAGTCATGTTTGGACAGTCTCAACATTTAATCATCACATCCCAAAGAGGGAGTCCTGTCACCTCACTCTCTTTGAAGGTGGTCAACAGATCACTGACCAGGAATTTGGCTGTGGGTTGAAAAGTCCTTTGAGGTGGTTCCTCATGAGGTAGTTCCTCATAAGGTCAAGTGAGTTCTAACTTATTAGCATTTGAATAAACCCCCCCAAAAAAAAACATCCAAGACCCAGCGAACACACTCAAAATTCCTCCAAACAATACATTTATAATGGTTAAAATAGTAAATTTTACATTACACACCTCAATTTAAAAATATTAATATTTTAAAGATAAACAGGCTTTGTTTTTTAAAAAAAAAAAAAACTTGATTTGTTTCCTTCTCTTAAAGTTCTGAGTTTTGGAACCCATGATTGTGAAAATGACTAATTAATTAATTAGGACCTGTTTGAAGAAAAAAGACATCTTATACCTGAGTTTGCTAAAACTAATAGGTAGGATAAGGCAGACATTGAGAATTCTGTTAGTATTACCTTAGGAATGTATTTTAAATAAAACAAGCTTAGTCCTCAACACATCTTAATTATTTAAGGTCTTTATTACCATTATGAAGAGAGATAAAACAAATGACCAAGGAAAAAGAAGAGGAGACAGGTGGTAATTAAGAGCAGAAAAAAATTAATTTTTAAACATTCAGAAATCCTTGACTGTGGTGATTGCTTTGCTACAACTGCAGTGGTATGAAGACTATTACTTTGTTATAAAAAGAAAGAAAAGAAAAATTGCTAGCATTCCAAATAATTAAGCAAAGTAATCTTTGCTTATATGGTTAAAAGCATGGTCAGGAAGACTCTCAAACTAAGTTCCTACACCTATAGAGAATAACATTTAAAAAAAAAAAAAACAGAACTTCAGAATGATATTTAATAAAATGTTCTTTTTTTCCTTTTGATTGATGATCCAATGTTTGGGGAAATCAGGTATGCCTTTAAATAGTGCAAGCCAATATGCTAAATTTTTATATCAAAAACCACATGAAGTGGGGAATTATTTCAGCTAAATTTACATTTATGGACTATTTAACAGGCCTCTGTTACCTCTTTATACTACACTGCAATAGCTTTCTCATGAGCTTTCTTTTTCCATTGATTGTTCTCTGCTAGAAACAACCCTTTCCTCTTATTTGCTTGGTCTTTGTCAAATATCAAACAAGATGATCAATTAAAAACTGACAAGCGATAAGAAACTACCAACCCAACTACCAGACAGATGTAAAAGCACTGGATCTGTTTCCCAGAAAATATTTTTGTTGCCAGAAAACATTTTTGTTGCCAGAAAAATGGCAGACAGAGGTAGTACCATGAATACAATGATATATTTCTAAAAGATTATTCATAACAAAAGATTTTCTTCCTCATTTTGTGGAATATAAAGGACAAATATATAAAAAGAACAAGAGGCTTCCTCTTGTTTTGCATGTCTTAGTGACATGCTAACCCCGGTCCAAAGACAGAAACCAAAAGTTTTGTCTGAAGGTTATGTATAATAAAAAATTCTCCTTGGTTTTCCTCCTATCTACTTCAGTTTTACAGAGATAACAATGGAAGCATCATGGTTATATGTATCAACTCTGTGCAACTATTCATCAGAAGAAACTTCCCACTGGGGCTTCCCATTTCTCCTTTCATGGTCCTTCCCCTTTTAGTGGGATACATGTCTGGTATAACCTTTGGGGAACATCTTTAAAATTTAAAATACATGTACACCCTTATCCTGAAACTTGCATGAATATTTCTGTGGGGCTGATTTTGAGAAAAATAAAATATCCCCTAATACCCAGGCATTGGCCTGACATTGACCCAGGACATGATGTTGCCAGTTGCTTGCCTGGAACCCACAGAGGTGTCCTAGTGCACATAGACACTGCATAGGACACCAACATCAGACAATCTCTGCAGCTGCGATGAAGTAAGACCAAAGAAAGGGAAAACTAAGCTAGTAAAACAAGACCACTTCCTTGAACCTGCCACCAAATTACCTAATCAAAACCCAAATTCTGTCTTTCTCAGTACCCTATTATTGAGATGGTCCTATGTTTCCCTGTAAGGAGAGCTATCTGGGATATTGCAACAAGCAATGTTGTAATAATTGTAATAGTAAATATATCAGAGAAACTGTACAGAAATATGAAAATGATTCAATAGGTTATGAAATATATATTAAGAAATAAAGTAGGGCTGGGGTTGTGGCTTAGTGGTAGAGTGCTTGCCTGACATGTGTGCAGCACTGGGTTTGATCCTCAGTGCTACATAAAAATGAATAAATAAAATAAAGGTATTATGTCCACCTACAGCTAAAAAAAATTTTCAAAAATAAATAATAAAAAAGAAAAAAGAAATAAAGTAGATTGCCAGGTGCAGTGGCACACACCTATAATCCCAACTACTTGGGAGACTGAGGCAAGAGAATCGCAAATTCAGAGCCTGGGCAACTTAGTGAGACCCTGTTTCAAAATAAAAAATAAAAGGGACTGAGGATGTGGCTCAGTGATTAAGTTCCCTAGGTTCAATTATCAGTACAAAAAAAGAAAGAGAAGGAGAGGGAAGAGGAGGAGAAGTGGAGAGGGAGGGGGGGAGGGAAGAAAAGGAAGAAGAAGGAGAAGAAGGAGTAGAAGGAGAATGGGGAGGAGGAAGAGGAAGACAAGAAGAAGAAGAAAAGGTAGATGCCAGAACATTATGGTGGGGAGGGAAACCTCTAAAACTTGGTGCTATATTGGAAGAGAAAGCAAGTGAGTTAAATATCAGTGACAAAGAATAAGATACTACTCTGTTTAAGGAAAAGCAAATGTGACATAGGGAATAAAAAGTTCTGGAAAAATACACATCTAATCAACGGTAACACTGAAATGGTATGAAAAGAAAATTTTCATGTTTGAACTTGTACACAACTATATTGTTTTAATTTTTACAAGATTTTTAGAGAATTGTTTTTGTAATTTTTAGAAAAGACTATAATCTTTTAAAATTGACTTCTTCCCTAGAGATGTAGCTCAGTAGTAGAGCACTTGCTTAACATTATGTGAAGTTCTATGTTTGATCCCCAGCACTGCAGAAAATAAATGAATGAATGAATAAATGAATAAAATTGACTTCTCATAAACAAATGCCAATATATATGTAAATGTGTGTATGTGTACATTATACATGCCAAAGGAGTGTTGTATACACTCTGCACCTAATATATATTAAAAATCTCTCTAAGTCAACCAGTGAAGATGTGAGTGTTTATAATAGCTACATAACATTCTATCATACATGTGCAGAAATTGCTCATTTTTCTATTGATAAACATTTGTTTTACATGCTTTTTGGCCATTATACATTTTTGTTCATGATAGATAGATACTTCTCAACTTACATCCTGGCAAACTCATCATAAGCTTAAGTCTGAAATACACTAATACAACTACCTCCAAACATTCTAACTTAGCAACACAGCACATGTCAAGTATCAGTTGAGTACCCTCATGGTGACATCGCTGCCTGAAAGATGCAGTTCATTGCTGCTTTCCAGCATCACAAGACACAAACAGTATCAAATGGCATATCACTAGTCTGGGAAAAGATCAAAATTCAAAATTTGAAGTTTGAATTCAATTTATATTAAATGTTAATCTCCTTTGCACTATCAAAAAATGGAAAGATCTTAAGTTGAACCACGGTGGATCAGGGATCATTTATGTACGAATATATATATGTATTTCCTTATAGGTATACACTTCCATCCTAGTGCTTCTCTCCTTGGCATAGATTGATAAAAGTGGGCTTTCAGAATCAAAGTACATGACCTATTCTCAATTTTAATGGCTATTGACACAATTTTTCTCAGAATAATTCATTTTCTACCAGCAAACTTTCTCCTAAATTCCAGCCACCAGTAGGTATCATCTCTCTGTAAGTTTTGTCAGATACAAATAAATTGTTTTTTATATTATTTTGCATTCTATTACATTAAAAAAGTTGAATATATATATATATAAATATTTGATTATTGGCAACTTTGAAATTACTAATCTGTGAATGGTCTTTATAGTCTTTTTTTCATTTGTCTATCTTAAATCATTTTGTTAATAATTTGTTATATTATAGACACATTTATTTATATAATATTATCTATCTTATAGATAAGTTTATATTATAGATACATTTGCAATTTGTAAAATTTTCACAGTTTTGCTTTTGATTATTTACCTTGGTTTTGGTATCTTGCTGTTTTTACAGATTTTATGCAATTCAATGTGCACAGTTTGGGAGTTCTTGAACTCCTGTCTTGATTAAAAGAGTATCTACTAAATTTGTATTGCTTTTATACTCAAGTGTGACTTGGTCTGAATTTATGTTCTGTATTTTACAGAAGTCAAGGGATACTTTATTTTCTTCCAAAGGGATAGCCCATTGTGTCACTTATTAAAAAATGTACCATTTCCCCATAGAATGGTAAACCTTTTTCATATGTTAGAGTGCCATATTGTTATAGTTTAATGCATGGAAGAACAATTGGGAGACTTTAATGCATAGATATTTGGGAGACACTTGTCAAATGATTGGTGCATAGTGTGGCATATTTGGCAGGTGGCAGTACCTTTTGGAAATATAGAAGGTCCTTGGGTCATTGGGAGCATCCCTTGCAGGAGATTGTAAGACCCTGCGCCCTTCCTCCTCTTTTTTGTTTGCCAGATCATGATGTTAGCAGTTTTGCTCAGCTACTCATTCCCTCTATGATGTGTGAAACTTTCCAGAAGCATAAATTAATAAGGTCACCTAATTTTCAACTGGAACCTCCATAACATAAGTCCAAATAAACCTTTTCTCTTTTTAAGTTAATTGCCTTGGTATTTCATTACAGTGAAGGACAAATGAACTAATACACATGTGTACTAGAATTTCTATTCTCACTCACTTTCTTGATTTGCTGTATTCACTAGGATTTTTAAAATAAATTGAATTATGATTGTGAATATTATTATTAATCCTATTGCTTATCTTTTTTCCATTTACCATAATGTTTGTTGTCGATTTAATACAAATAATTTTTGTCATAAAGTATAATTTCTTCAGTTTTATGGTTGAAAAATTCTCCTTTGAGACTTTTGTACAAACTTGACTAGCAAGGTACTGAAACTCACAATTTGATATAGGCTAAGAATCTTATACAAGGAAAAAAATTCTCTTGAACAACAAATATTTTTGTTTATTTAGAAGCTTTGCCATAAATAGACTCCCTCTGTCCTGAAATATATAAAATTTTTATGAGTTCATGAACTTGAAAGAAAGCCTTATTGTTAACTACTCAGATTTAAATAATTGTCCCAAATGATGAGATTTGACTATTCTCTGTTCTCAATTATAAATTATGGATCCTCTATGCTTCCTGATATCAGGATCAGCTGCTTAATTTGTGGGGCTAAGTGTAAAATTAAAATATGATGTCCATTGTACAAAAGCAGGAAAATGTATCATGAACATTACTAAACACAAAACTTTTGCCTTTACCTGCTTTATTTTCTTTGACCTGTTAAGATTTTTTAATTTACTCTTCAAGGTCATACTCTCTGGGGCATAGCAATCTTCTTGGTGCAGAAAGACACAGGTACCCAAGAACTGGGCTGTGATTTGACCCACATGGGGGCCTTCTGACTGCCATTCTTTCAGTCAACTAGGGACCAGATAGATGCACCACGCCCCATCTAGGGGCAAGAAAGTCAAGCCTGGAGTCTCCCTTTTACATGGGGTCCACTGCTACAACCCATAGCAGAAGGATGAACCCCCAAAGAATAAAACACTACCAGATTTCATTCAGTACCGGTAGTGTGCAGACTGCCTGTAGACCATCAGTGGATCACCAGCTGCCTGTTTTTGCTTGGAAGTCCACCATCACAGTACCCGCAGGTTTGACTACACGTGGCTGACGCCATTGTGGGAAAACAGCCAGGAACGGCAGGACCCCCGGCCCCATAGACCACACCCCGCCTCCAGGAGCCCTGGCCCAACTGACTACACTCCACACAGACTCAGCATCCATGCCATGTGCTGCATCTCCCCATTTACCAACATGTTTGGAAGCCAGTACAGTCATCTTGGATTATCCTGGAAGAGAAAACTGACATGAGGTGGGGCAAATCCCATCCTGAGACTCCTGCTGAAGACTGGAAGCTCATTATCAGGTAGCTCTCATGCATCAGATTACAGAAGACTGGGAGGTTTGAATAGTATATGACTCTTATAGTGTAGATTTTTTTTTCTCCTTTGTGAAAATTTTTAAATCTTTCTTTTTCTTGCTATTTTCCTTTTCTTTACCTATTAACTCAGAGTCTCTCTCTCTTTTCTCATGCTAACAACCAACTTCTTTTGACTACACTTTCACTCCTCCTATGATCTAGAACTTCTTCATATTCTTTTCTTATACCATTAACAGTTACATCCTACACCCCTCCCCATTCTCTTTGTGAAATTGAAACAACAGAAAACAATTAAAAAAACTGACAAAACAAAAAGTTGGTTCTTTGAAAAAGTAAGCAAAGTAGATAAACCCGTAGCCACACTAACAAACAGAAGGAGAGAGAAAACTCAAATTCCTAAAATTCATGATGAAAAAGGAAATATCACAACAGACTCCATTGAAATACAAAACATAATCAGAAGCTACTTTGAAAATCTATACTCCAATGAAACAGAAAATCTTGAAGGCATCAACAAATTTCTGGAGACATATGATCCTCCCAAACTGAACCAGGAGGACATACACAATTT